>CACVKS010001214.1:0-11367 GCA_902749335.1 Acanthamoeba triangularis
TTTTCCTAAGGGCACACGAGAGGAGGCAAAGGTAAACCGTGCATTCATTTCCACATTCGATTATGTATATAAATACAAAAGACTTTTAATCAAGTAGTAGCGATCGATCTCCGTGGCACCACCGCCTCTCGTTATGGCTCTCCCGCCCTGGTCCTCTTGCTCCTTCTCTCCCCTCGTCCTGGCGAGACTTCCCGCTCCTCTTTCTCCCCGCCTCTGCTCTTCCTCTTCCTCTTTCCATCCGCCGGCGACCTTCCGCTCTTCTTCTTCCTGTCTTCCTCCTCCTCTTCTTCCTCCTCTTCTTCCTCCTCTTCCTCCTCTTTCTTTCCCTTCTTCTTATGTCCCTTCCTCTTATTGCTCTTGTTCTTGTTCTTGCTCTCCTCCTCCTCCTCCTCTTCGTCTTCTTCATCTTCCGACTCAGTCCTGGTGGGCAGCTTCGCGCCCTTCTTGCGGCACGGCGGGCACTGGTACGGCGACGTCACCCCCGCAAAGTTGCCGTCACACCCCGCATGCACCTGTGCCGCACGACACACACGCAACACGGCACAACATGACACACGACACATGACACGCGCAAGAGACCTTAAGTAACACGGCACACGACGCACACGAGGGGAAGAGCCAAACGTACGCAGTGACGGCAGCTGACGCAAGAACGCAGGAGGGCGGGGTTGCGCGCGTCCCTGTCTTGGTAGACGAGCGTGCACACCGGACAGTACTTGTTGTGCTTGTACCGCTTGTAGCACATCTCGCACATCGTGTACCTGCACGCATGGCCATCCCAGTACCATCAACACATGCAGACGTGTGCGGGTGGTGCGGGTGGTGCGTACCCGCGATGCCACCGGCAGCTCTTGGCCTTGCCCGCGGTTTTGCCACCGCACGACTTGCACTCGACGCACTCGCGGCAGAACCAGCCGCCGATGGGCGGTCGCTTGAGCGGCGGCGACAGACAAAAGGTGTGAAATCCCCTATCACACGCATCACAAAACAGCAACTGCACACGCCGCACACACACACCGCACACGCACGCGCGCGTTAGTCTATCGCTTCCCATGTGTGATAGAATACGCACGCACGCACACACCTTCTCCTCGTCGCCCGTGTCCTTGCAGGTCTCGCACTTCTTGCAGTGCATGCAGCGCCAGCCGAAGGACATCATCTTGGGTATGTTCTCCTTCTTGAGCTCGAGGCAGTCCGGGTGGTACTGGTCCTTGCACTCGGTACACCGGATCAGCGCGCCCTCGGCCGACTCCTCCTTCAGGCACATGCGGCAGTGCGGACCCTTCGGCCGCGCCCGCTTGCCTCGCTGCTTCCGGCCCGAGCTCGCATCTTCAGGACACGACCAATGAGCATCGACACACGACACACGACACACGACACACGACACGTACCAGATGATAGGGCGGAGGTGGGTTGGATGGACAGAGCGGTGGGGTTGGCGCTGAGCGGGGCGGTCGGCCCGGCCGCGGCGGTGGTGGTGTAGGCGGCGAGCAGGGCCGACTGCTGCTCGGGCGTGAGCGGAAGGAGGTACTTGGCCAGCGCGTCCAGCTGCAGCATGGCCGGCGTGCCCGCCAGGTTCCACTCTCTGAACAACTGCACAACGTTGTGTGAGCTGTGTGCGCACGACACACGCAGTGACACGACACGACACGAGACACAGCGTACCTGAGGGGAGCGCGAGTTGGGGTCCCAGTACCAGGGGCCGCGGAGGTAGCGGTCGCGTAGGACGTTGGCGTTCCAGTCGGCGGCGCCCTTGACGCCGGCCTCCCAGGCGGGGCCGCTCAGCCGCGCACGCGCGCGTCGTCGCTTGCGGCGCACGAGCTCGCGGACGTGCTTGACCTGTTCCTCCTCTTCCTCTTCTGCTTCCTCTTCATCTTTGTTGTTCTCATTCTCATTTGCGCCTCCATTTGCATTTTCATTGCCATTGGTCGATGTGGGCGTGCCTCCGTTGGCCATTTCACGTCCATTTGCAATTCCATCGTTGTCCATCTTGTCGGCCACAACGTCATTGAATGGTGCTGATGATGGCAGTGATGATTGCGTCGCCTCCATCGTGGATCGTGAAAGAATGAAGTGTCCCAAATAGATGGCGACTCAACCTCGCTCAGATCCAAGGAAAGAGCTGACTGTGATGAAGGCCACCGTCCGTGGTTGCCCCTTCTCGATGTGATTGCCACAATCAACCCTTTGCGACCGGTTTCCTTTTGTTTTCTTCCACTTTAAGTTGGAAGAAAACAAAAGATAAAGGAAAAAGAAATATTGAATAAAAACAAAAATGGATGCGGGTGTTGAGGACTACCGAGGCTCGGAGGTGCTGAGGACCAGTGCGTGGGTGGCTGGCCGGGCCAGCGACGTCTCCATTTCGGAGGCCGGCGTCCGTAGTGCCGCAATTTCGGTTCGCTTTTCTCATCATCTCAAAAGATTAGATTTACAGTTCAACGATTATCTTTGGTCATAATAATGATATCTGTGGCCACAGCTGTACGAAGCACGAGAGAAGGGCGACTTTTCTCTCGATCAGTGGAAGCAGCCCGAACTCAATCCCAAAGAGGAGACCGTACAGACCGTGGCATGGTACCATCGCTCCCTCCTTTGCTCGTGGTTCGCAATACGGCTCAACGCACGACACACACGACACACCACACGACACACCACACGACACACCACATGCGCGTGTCGTGCAGGATCTTCGTGGTGGACACGCTCAACTTTGCGTTCTGGTCGGACAGCGAGGTGCTCTTCACGGTGGACTACAACGGCAAGCTGCACAACGGCTACTGGTCGCTCTGCGCCGCCATCAACCGCGCCCTCGATGCACGTCCCCCCTCCTCGCACATTCCACCCGCGCACCCTCGATCCACCTGCTCACGTGTCGTGTCGTGTACCAACTATCTACGCGTGTGGTGCGCGTGCAGGAGGGAATTCCGATCACGGACGCGAGCTACATGGCGAACATCATGCCCGAGCAGCTGCAGCACGTCTTTAGATCGGCGACGACCGAGCAGATTCCGCTGTTCGAGAAGCGACTCGAAGTGCTGCGCGAGGCGGGCCGCGTGCTGCTCGAGCGATTCGGTACTGCGGCAGTACTCAGCGCAGCGCAGCGCTGTCTGCTGTGGTGCAATGGCGCAGGCTCACGGCATTTGATGGGAGGGGGGAACGACCAGGCGGCAGCTTCGTGAACGCGATCGCGGAGGCCAACCAGAGCGCACAGGCGCTGCTCAAGCTGGTCGTCTCCAATTTTTCGTCGTACAACGACCATGCCACCTACGACGGCCAGAGCGGTGCCCGCCTCCTACCGGATAAGCAGGAGCTGCTTCTCTTCGCTTACGTCTTTTTTGCACTCCGTGACACACAACACACAACACACGCACACGCACACGCTCGAAACAGTGAAGTTGTACAAGCGTGCACAGATTTTGGTGGCGGACCTGTGGGCCGCGTTCCGAGGGAAGAGCTACGGCGCCTTTACTGACATCGACTCGATCACCATGTTCGCCGACTACCGCGTGCCCCAGGTCCGTTTCAAGTCCGTTTACGATGCGACCCATGGTCGACCATGGTTCTGATTCGGCTGCGTTGTGTGCGTGCGTGCGTGCGTGTGTGTTGCAGGGCCTGGTCCACCTGGGCGTGCTGGAGTACTCAGAAGCGCTGCTGAAGCGGCTGCGGGAGGACCCACACCTCCCCTCCGGCGACCGTCTCGAGGTGGAGATCAGGGCTGCCTCCATTTGGGGCGTCGAGGTACGCTGCAGCACCCCCTAGCTTCCTATCAACACGAAACTGACACGACACGCACGCCAGTTGGTGCGTCGAGAGATGGCGAAGCTGCGGGAGGAGAAGAAGGAGGGCGACGGCGGGGCACCGCTCAACGCGATCGTGATCGACTTCTACCTGTGGACCTTCGCCAAGGAGCACGGACACGCGATGAAGCACATCCCCATTCACAAGACCCGATCCGTCTTCTACTGAAGAGTCCTCCTTTCCGCTCCAATTAAATCATATTACTTTATTTTAATTTTTAAGACGTGCATGCCATTGGCTGTTCGATTTCGACCGAAGAGCGGCGACTACTACTCAGTAGTGACCGTAGCCGCCATCGCACTCGGGCTTGCACTTGCGGTAGTCGGGGCAGTGCTCACCGGCCTGGGCGTACTTGCCGTGCTCGTCCGGGTAGTAGCCCTTGCCGTCGGCGTAGTACACGCCGCCGCACTCGCGCTCGACCGGGTAGCAGCCATGGGCGTCGCGGTAGTACCACTGGTGGCCGATCTTGCGCGGGCAGCAGCCGTGGTCGTCACTCCACTGGCCGCCGGGGCACTGCTTCTTCTTGCCGTCATCGCACGGCTTCTCGCTCGTGGTGCTGTGCTTTTTGGTCGAGGTGGTCTCCCTGGGGCACTCCTCGGTGGTAGAGGTGGTGCGGTGCTTCCTAGTAGAGGTGGTCTCCTTGGGGCACTCCTCCGTGGTGGTGCGCTTGGGGGTGGTGGTGCGCCTCTCTGTCGTGGTGGTCTCCTTGGGGCACTCCTCGGTGGTCGAAGTCGTGCGGTGCTTCCTGGTGGAGGTGGTTTCCCTGCGGGTGGAGGTCGTCTCCCTGGGGCATTCCTCGGTGGTAGAGGTGGTGCAGTGTTTCTTGGTCGAGGTGGCCTTGGGGCACTCCTCCGTGGTGGTGGTGGTGCGCCTCTTGGTTGTGGTAGTCTCCTTGGGGCATTCCTCGGTCGTGGTGCGGTGCTTCCTGGTCGAAGTGGTCTCCTTGGGGCACTCCTCCGTGGTGGTGATGCGCTTGGGAGTGGTGGTGCGCCTCTCGGTCGTGGTGGTCTCCTTGGGGCACTCCTCCGTGGTCTTGTGGTCGTAGTGATCGGGACGAATGCAGCGCTCGTGACACTTGCGGTCCTTGGGGCACCACTCACCGTACTTCAGGTACTGGCCCTTCTCGTCGGGGTAACACCTGCGGTAGCAAAACCAATCAGCTCAGCAATCACTCACACAAAACCAGCCAAGCAGGGGAGATAGGTAGGCTCTACCTCTCCTGGTCGGCGTAGAAGACGCCGCAGTCCAGTTCGCGCGGGTAGCACTTGTTGCCGTCGCGGTAGTAGGCCTTGCCCTTTATCACCTCCGGGCAGCAGCCCTTGCGGTCGGGCCAGTACCCGCCCTTGCACGGCCCTCTGTTGTTCCCCTTGTTGTAGTCCCGGTCGTAGTTGTCGTCGGCCAGCGCAGAGGCGACGAACACGGCCAAGCAGAGGGCCACGAGGAAGAGCAGCTTCATGATGTATGTCCGCGTCAAGAGAATGGTAGAGGCTAGCTGATGGTTGTTGAGAGGAGCGAGCAGTCGGTTGGTGAAGTGAAGTTGTGTCCGGGCCAGCCCAGCTTTTTGTGGTCGCCGATGGCCAATCGTGGAGCGCCTTGTTTGAGCGCCCTGTAAAGAAAGGCGTCCACCAATCGCACGGTCTCACATAGAGCCCACGCCAAGACGATGACATTTCCATCCAAGGCCCCAGCTATCAAGTGTGTCGTCAGGAGCCGCAGCTCTGCGTGGAGGTGGACGCCTGAGAGGTCGGTGTGTAACACTACAACGCAAGCTCCTCGCCAAAGCATTCTTTATTGTTGTTGTTGCGTGTTCGTGCGTGTGGTGTGGTGGTTTTCCTCTTATGTGTGCGTTCTTCGCAGCTCGTGTCTTCTTCTTGGCGGATTCATCGTGTACGCCCCCCTCTCCCCATCGCCCTCTTCTCTCTTGAGAGCCGCGGCAGCTTTGGCATCGCTCCTTCTTCTTGCGATGCAGGCTCCAAGGTTTGTTGATGGTTGTAGTTGTGGTAGGTAGGTAGGTAGAATTACACGGCAATGCAGCACCAGTACTCGTCGCAGCGGGTGAGGGCACCGGGCTCCTCCTCCCGGCACTCGCAGTAGGTGCGGCAGTTGTCGGGGGTGCAGCACTTGCGGCCGAGGAAGCCGCCGGACACGGCCCAGCAGACGAGGGTCACGAGATCGATGATGAAACCGACGAAGCCGAAGAGGAACGCCAGCATCAGGGCCATGGGGCTGGTCAGGATGCAAGCCAGCCACCACAGCACGTCCAGCCAGGCCTATTACATGATGATGCACAGACGTTATTACATGATTAATTGTAATTGCAATGCAAATGTGAGATTAAATGTAAGAGTACAAGATTGTATCTCAGATGACAAATGACAAGTTATATAAAATCACAACGGAGGTGATATGATAGAATATAACGATGATTACTAGGTCGGGATCGATGGAGATGAAACGGAGGAGCCGAGGTCGCATAGGACCCTTCGCCGGGGGGGGGGCAGTACAAAAAAAGAAAACGAAAAAAGAACGAAGGGGGCGAGGGACGGTCGGTACCTTGTCGGTCTCTTCATTGGGGCAGCAGCAGTAGATGCCTCCGCTGATGAAGCAGTGGTACGTGTGGAACGGCTTGTCGTACCAACAGATCGAAATCTTGGGATGTCTCTGCACACCGGGACACTTGCACATCTTGTTCTTCTGCTGGGGTTCTAATCGGCTGACGTGTGGGGGACGGATGGGATGGAAGGAAGCTGGTGTGTCTTCTCTTCTGTGGTGCGGGCGCGTGCGAGAACAAAAAACCGCGCAACGGTCCCTCTCACGGCCGTGTGTGCCTCCAAGCACCACCGTTACCTTGCCTCCTTGGCTCCGGCAAATTAGCCTCGTCGTTCCCCCTTATTTTCCCCCATTTATCCGCCTTTTATCCGGGCACGGTACACAGAGTTTTTATATTTATTTTTTAATTGTGCTTGGTCGCCTGGCGAGGTGTAGCCTGGTGACGAGCCTTCCACCACGGCTAACACCACAAGGCCTATCTGCGGTCTTGGGCGGCGGTGCCGGTGCCGATGGCGGCGGTCTCGGCCGACAGCAGCGTCGCGCCAACGTCCCGCTTTGTTCGCTTGGCAGCCCGCCGCCGCGGGGTGCTGCTGGTGCTGGCTGCCGGGCCGAAGGCAAATGAAGCAACCAACTCGCTCACGGTCGGCTTTCTTCGTTTGGCCCTTCGTCGCAGCTTAGGCTCTTCTTCTTCCTCCTCCTCAGTCTTGATCGGGTGTTGTTCTTCATCGTCATCTCGTTCCTCGCCCTTCTCTAGGACGTCTTCTTCGTTTATCTCTACCTTTACCTTGACCTTCACCTCCCGCCTCCTCTTCGGCTTCTTGGGCGGCATGAAGTCGTCATCGTCGCTATTTCCTCTTGTCTCCTCTTCTTTGAGCGCCTCTTCCTTGTTGACCTTTGTCTTTTTGTTCTTCTTCCGCTTCTTCTTGGATCGCGCAGCCTCCTCCTCTTCTTCCTCTTCTTCCTCTTCTTTCACCTCCTTTTTGACCCGCGGCTTTCGCTTCCTCACCGGTGGCTCTGGCTCCGGTGGCGCCTGATCACCAGACAGATCCGACTCGAACCTGTTCGTCGCCAACGCACGTCGACCGCGAGGTGAGCACCGTACAGCACACGCACAGCGGATCAATCCGCCAAGGGACGAACGGTGGCGCGGTACCGCTTGCCGTATTTGGTCAGAATGTAGACGCCGTCAAGGTACCAGTAGTAGCCCTGCCTGGGCTCCAAACCCCACTCGTACTTCTACATCGCCCAAACAACAGTGTTAGGCTGGTGACTCCACATGTCCAACACACACACACGCACAATCGCACACGGACACGACCGCACACGCACGACGTGCCTCGTAAAAGTCGGGCTGCTTTGTCATGAGGTTGGCACGGTGGCGGTCGACAAAGTGCTTGTTGGAGAGGAAGGGCGGGATGCCCTGCTCGGTGAGCGCCTCCTCGTCGATCTCCTCGAGCGGAAGGTTGTTCACAAAGCCGCGCTCCATCCACTCCTCGAGGAAACAGTTGTAGTACAGCTTGAGCGCCTCTGTCCACGGCTTCCACATATGCAGCACAGGGTGGCTGTGGCCAGAGACCAGGTAAGACCATTGCTCTACAATCCAAAAAGGAATCATCGGCATTCATTTGCAAGAAGATGTGAATCAATCGAAACGGTACCGCTTCCAGGAGGAGTCCGGGTTGCGTCCAAGAAGGATGTTGAGTAGCTGCATGGCCTCTACGCGCTGCTTGCCCGTGCGCTTGTTGTCGAGCAGCTTGGCCGTCAGCCGAAAGCAGGCCTGAAGATTCTCCAGCACCGTCTTGGATTCATCCCAAACCAACAGGAATGGCAGGAACGTCTGCATCTCTCTCCTTTGCGACCGCGCCTCCGTTCTTCTTGGCCGACTTCCTCCCCACCAGACCGTTGGCGTTTTGTCATCTCGACAAGTCGTGACGTGCTTTCATGCCCCCCCCCCTTCTTCTAAGAACTATTTTAATAAACAAAACAAAAGAAATCCCCGGTCAGGAGGCCCTCACGTCAGGGCGGCTTCGGCGGCCTGGAGGTGCTTCTCCTGGAGGCGCAGGGCGCGCTGATCGACGATCCTCAGCACGTCGGTGAGCGACACGACCGAGAGGGGCCGTTGCATGGCGTCCTGCACAACCACACACCAACCCCACACTCAGGCTTGTCCTTCACGCACACTAAGAGAAGAGAAGAGAGAGAGGGTGATGGGCTTACCGTGCACCAAAGGCGGTGGAGGCCGTGGTGGACGAGCCTGTGTATGACGGTGCCGAACGTGGTCTTGGCCGAGCACATCACGGGCACCTCTTGCTTGACCCTCTCCTTGAGGAAGCGGCTGACGGGCAGCAGGAGAGACCCGAGATCGGTGGCCGCCAAGCCCCGGAGGTCGCTCACCGAGATGTTGCCCTCGAGGATGCCGGCGTCGTCCACAACTGCCACGCCCGAGACCTTGTGGTCCAGCATCTGAGCCACATCACCGATCAGTGAACCCCAAAATTCATGTGTGCAGTCGTGGGTGTGCGGTACTTGGTGAAAGGCGTAGAAGGTGCGAGCCATGACATTCACGGTGAAGAGCGAAGGCTTTGGTGTAGCGTTCAAGCCCAGCTCCGCCACGGTCTGAGCAATCAGTGAGCGCTACAACAACAATTCCTTGAACGAGACGACCAAGGCGAGCAGCTGTACCTTCTCGGCCAGGTGAGGGTAGGCGGACTTGATGCACCCCTCGAGCAGACACAAGATGTCCGACTGAGAGATGAGACACTGGACTTTGCCTCCGTCGTCCATCACAATCACTCGATGGACGCCTGCCTCAGCCCCAAGTGCGGCGAAGTGGTCGGTATCCAATGGATCGGAATCTGTACGCAAAGGCCAGGGCACATACCTCGCTTCAGTGTTGCCAGGAGCTCGCTGATGTAGTGGTCCTTCCCCATCGTCACGAAGGGATTCAACCCGGAGTGGTCTGTCACGAAACACGCACCACGACGGTCCAACTTTTTTTAAGCTCACTCGCGTGTTTAGCTCCGACGTGATGGCTCCCACGTACTGACGATGGAGAGGGCAGGGATCGAGCTGATGAGATCCCCGCCGTGCGTGGCCAGCTGCGATACGTCACAGCACCACCCGCGCCAGGTGACGTGGCGCCCGTACTTCTCCTCCTCTTCCTTGTGCGAGGGATCCACGCATTGCCTGATGAGGAAGCTCACCACGTCGAACCTGTGTGGTGAAACCAGGTGTTTGTTTTGTGATTGGAGACCACACATCTCTTCAAGAGAGAGGGGGTCGTACATATCAACCATTCCGTGGTAGCCTCCGCCTTCCTTCTCGAGCGGGGCCGACAGCACCTTGGCGTGCGCAAGAACCTGCGGGCGAGGAGAAGAACGAAAGGGTGAGCCATTGCGGCTCTGCTGCTTCGCTTTTCGTTGTGTGTTGGTTTGGGGGATGTGCGCCTTCCACGCTTCTGCGATCGAGGCCCCACAGGGTATGACCACCGGAGGCGAACGTCCCAAGGCCTTCACCACATCTGCGACCTGTGTGCTACCGGTCTCAGCGAGCGAACCAGTGGGCACGTGTTGGGCAGAAGATGCAAGAGTTACCGTGGCGTCGGCAGAGAAGAGAGGACAAGTGGCTGCCTCGGTTGTGGTTGACATGTCACGATTCACGAGCTGGGCTTGGTTGTAGAAGATGGGCAGTGAAGAAGGTGTGCAAGCAAGTGTTGTTTGTGAGCCTGTCTCCTGTCCCAAGGCACCGCCTACCCCAGGCCTTGACAGCCAAGGCAACTCGTGCACAGTCCGCCTGGATGGACTCGAAAAGGCCGTGGCAACTCCCGGCCAGGAATGCCACGTCATCCCGACCAATCGCCATCGTCCGGTCGTTGTGTGTGCTTTGGGAGTAATGTAGTGTATTACAATAAATAAATAAGGGTACCGTACATGCGTGCCAGGCCACCACCACGCCGCACACAAGCCTGCGTCGCTGAGGCGCCAAGCCTCGACGCCGCTAGAGTGGTCGTGACGATGGTCCGGCAGGGTTCAAGTGTCGTCTTGGTCACTGCTCGGGCTGCTGCTCCAGCAACCCGTCGCTGATGGTGCACCGTCGCCGCTTCTTCGTGGCCGGCACCGTGAGCGACGTGTACACCTCCACGCTCTCGTCGAGCGCGAACCGTGGCGTGATCGGCGACAGCTGCGTATCGCCGCTACTCTCTCGACTCACCTCGTCCTCCGTCTCAGTCTCTGTCTGCCTTTCCCGCTCCGCTTCGTTTTCGTTTTCGCTCTCAATCTCGGTCTTCTGCTCGTCGTCGTTGTCATCTTCTTTCTCGTAGGCTGCGGCGCCTATCGGATCGAGTGTGCGTGCGTCCCATGTGAGTAAGTGGCGCGCATATATATGGAGCGCGGGCTGTTAGTACCGCCCCAAACAGCCAAACATACAAATTCAGTACATACTAACAAAACCATATCATTTGGACAACATAATATGGTGTCCAAACAGTAAAATAAGATTAAATTTTCTCATAAAGTAAGAGTAGAGGGTCATATATATTCATCAATAAAGCAAATATAATCATAATAGTATGTTTAAGTAATGTTAACCATATTAAAATATAACCTAACGTTATGTTATTCAAAATAAACATCGTATTATTTGTGTATGTTTGTGTGACTGCGGGGGCGTACGCCGTGTTGGATCGTGGTGGAAGTTGGTGATCCAGGTGGTTACAGGCTGCGCTGGCGCAGGCGCAGAGGTCTCCGAGCCGGAGGGCGTCGGTAAGAGTGCTTAGCTCGCGTAGCTGCTCAGCCACCGGCTTGCGGTAAAAGGCCACACGAATTAGATTATCCAGCGTTGACGACCCTGTGTGTGTGTGTGTCCCGTCCCATGCAAGGCTGTTAGTACTGTGCATGCGCCATGCTTAGGATAAAAGCTGCTGTGCCATACCTTCTGGCACGACTGGGGGCGGGGTGGGCTTTGCCGGCGGCAACGGTGGCGGCAAAGAAGGCATACGTGCCGAGGCGACCCACGGCGGGG
>CACVKS010001216.1:0-13966 GCA_902749335.1 Acanthamoeba triangularis
CATGCGCTTCATGATGCCGTTGGTGCACTCGTGGAAGGTGCCGTCGCCGCCCACACTGCAGAGGATGTCGATGCCATCGAGGTTCATCGTCTCGCAGAGCTCTTCCGCGTGACCCTTGTACTGCAGCTTGGTGACGTGGACATGCGCTTCATGATGCCGTTGGTGCACTCGTGGAAGGTGCCGTCGCCGCCCACACTGCAGAGGATGTCGATGCCATCGAGGTTCATCGTCTCGCAGAGCTCTTCCGCGTGACCCTTGTACTGCAGCTTGGTGACGTGGACCGTCTTGCCGTACTTCTCTTCGAGCAGCTTTCGAGCCTTTCGCATCACCTTCTCGCCGGCCTTGTTGCCCGAGCGCGGGTTGTAGAGCAGATGAACAACATTGACGCTCACCCGCTCGACCCGGCTGAGATCGGTGAATGACGCAGGCAGATGGATGTGCGACATGTCTTGATCGCCCTCGCCCAGGGACTCTGAGTCGCTGCTGCTGCTCTCGATTTCGTCGGGTCCGCCTTGGGCGCGGCTGGTGAGTGGGCGAATCGAGTCAGGACTGATCATATCGGCGACCACTGAGGGCTTGCTCCGTGTAGCGATGTCCGAATCGTCCTGCGATCGCTTCGTCGCGACGCCCCGTGCGCGTGTGTCCTCCTCGATTTCATCCTGCCCTGTGAGCTCCCTGCCGCAGCTCGATTTGGTTCTTTTCCTCGACAGCGACAGCGATGGGACGGCAAGCGTGATCTTGTCGCCGCTTGACTTCTTGTCGGCGGGGAAGGAGGCGAAGAGGCTGGTGGTTGGGCCGCCGCGCGGCGAGCGCAGTCGCCTCGAGGACTCATCGTCGCTTACTCTATCATCTCCAGGTTCTTTCTCCATCTTTTTGTCCTTTTCTACGACGGCGTTGGAAGAGTTCGTCCGGCTGGCCTGCTTCTTCTCCTTCTTCTCCTTCTTCTCCGCCAGAGCGAGAACCCTGAACGATGACTTGCGGGGCGCCTTAGGAGGTGGGCTTACCACCAGTAGATTCTTACCGCTTCCCCCATCTCCATTCTCCCCCAGCTCCATCGATCGTCTCTATCTTCGTCTCTTCTTGACCTCCAAGAAAATGCCTCTGGCAGATTCTGCAAAACAAAAAATGTAGATGGCTGCAGGTGGCTAGGTTGAGGCGTATCGCAAAAAGATGTTATTACACGGAGCGTTCGCGATCGAAAAGAGGAGGCCTTCGATTAGCTGCGCAAGTCGCTTCTTGCTTCGTGTCACGCGGTACCCGGTCAGGCTCGAACAACGCGCGCGTTTCGCGGAGAAGGGAATTTGTCGACACAGCGCATTTTTTCGTGGATTTTTTATTCCGCCGATTCTCAGCCAACCACAAACAACCCTCGGCAATATATTGGCTTCTTTGAACGAATCGCAAGGGAGGAACTAATTCAGTTCCGCCCTCCACCACTGGACACCGTCGACGAGGTTTCCTGACCATCCACTCAGTGTGCTGAAAAATCAATCCATCGTTGGGCGATCGTGTGGCGACTTTTCGACAACACCACTTGTAGCGGTTGGCCGCACGTCAAGAATGTCGAGTTGGCGCGAACAGCACCCATGGCTTGAGTGTAGCCCCTTTTGTGGCATTGTTCGCCTCACAGCTTTCTGTAAGTCAGCCTATTCCACCACCTCCAAGGACCACAATGGCAACTGCACATAGACCCAGCTCGCCGGCCATGATCATGCACCAGTGTCCGGTCAGCACGTCCGAGAAGAAGATGATCGAGTTCCTGGAGGACCTCAACCACCAGAAGCGGCTCATGGCCAGCTGCTCCGAAGCCCTACGCGCCTGCACCCTGTGCGCCATGAAAGCTACCGAGGAAAGACTCGACTGCGTCATGGTACCACCTTGATCACCCCGTGAGTCTGCGTGGACTCTGGTGAATGCAATGCCCATGACGCGAGTGGTGAAATTCTGTCTTTAATGGTGCGTGCGTCAGCACTGCGGCTCGTGTGCCACGATGCTCGAGGTGTCGCTCAAGTACCTGGCCTCGCGCACCGCGCACTGCGAAGAGGTGGTGGCCCTCAGCGCCAAGATCGCCAAGAGCTGCTCCGATCACTGCAGCCATCACCAGAACCCCCACTGCCAGGACTGCGCCGCGGCTTGCGGCAAGTGGGCGCAAGACGTGCACGACCTGCTAGACACGATCAGGACCTGAGAGGCTAAGGCCTGCGTGCAACAACGAAGAGGGAAAAATCTCGCAAGGCCAACCTCGGGCGACGGCTTTCCCTTCTCTCACGGTAAAATCAACTGAATTCGCTTGGCATGCGTAGGCTGCGTTGTAGATTGCGGTGGTTGCTCCTGTCTGCCACACAGAACAGCACGGTGCCCGCGTGCAGCTCAGCACCCTTGCTTTGCGTAGTGCACTTCCGCTCTCTCCATCTTCGATTCAATTTGGGCGTACCCGCGATTGCGCGCCAACAGGTAATCGTGGGACACTTCATCGTCTGGAGGTAGTGCGTCGGATTTGATCGCGACATATCCTTCGAACACAGTAATATTTTGTTTAGTTTCTTTATTATTTTATTTTATTTTTAAATACTCAGCAAAAGGAAAAGAACCCACCGTTTGGTACAACAAAGAGGATCTGATAACGTTGCGGATGATTGCGAACGATGTCCAACAGCCCTAATAACGACGATAGCCAACAGCCTACCACCGACCTACCTGGTAGCCGCCACTTCGTGGGTGATGGCACGCCATACCTCTTTGCCTCCACGCCATCTCCACATCCCCTGCCGCCCAAACCTCTAGCCTCCACAGCCGCCCCTGGGCCGCCCCCCACGGACCTTTGTGGCACCACAGCATCACCTGCCATCACCACCACCAGCTCGCCAACATGTACTTCACCACCTACACTCTCTTCTTCTTCTGGCGAAAGGCAAAGACCGCTCTGGGGGTCAGCGTCGGCTGCTCAGCTGGTCGACATCCGAGCTCACAAGCACCGCAGCTTCGGCGACCGACTCTGGGTCTCCAAGCAGGTGAGCGTGGCCCAGCGGAGCCTGACCAGCACCGGCCACCAGGGGGCCGACAACCGCAAGGGAGGAACGAACGTGAGCTCTCAGCTGCCCAGAGGGCASTGGCGCGCCGAAGGCCTCCAGSYGYCCCAGCGCCTGCGCGAGGCTCCGCTCGTCGGGTTCATGCGCGATCAGCCGCCACTCGCCTCGACCACCACCGCCGTGGGCGGTACTGACGTCAGCAYCGCAGRCGTGRACGGGGAAGRGAACGACGCAGGCGAGCAGGRCAGTGGTGGTGGTGGTGGTGGTGGTGGTGGTGAAGAGGAAGAGGARGAGGYCRTTGCCAAACGGCGACGAGGAGGCACGATCTGCATGACCTCMGGGCGKCTGCCCGMATTCCTYAGCRAMCTMCTCGAMGCSAGGGCCGAGGCCAGCGCGTTGTGCGACGATGACGACGATGATGACGACGACGAGAACGATCCGACCATCAYCRCCRTCRATGAAGACGACAATRATGAYGRTGAAGACGAGTCCTCYKCRTCGGAGGAGGAAGAGGAGGAGGAAGAGGAGGAGGAAGAGGAAATGAAGTCAGGGGAGCTTCCCGCAGTGGACGAAGAAGTGAAGGAGGAGGACGAGGAAGAAGAAAAGGACCACCAAGAAGATGACGACGGTGACGACGACGCTGAGCTGAGGAGCCCCAAGAACGGTGCCGACGAATCGCCCCGTGAGGAGGTGACTGTCGTTCCAGATTGGTACGCGACCAGACAACAAACCCGCGTCGAGGAGCACCAGGTGACCCACCGTCGTACTCTCGTGTGCACTATTCAATTCAGCCCTAACCTCCTTTGTGGCACACGACACACGCGACACACACGACACACACGACACACACGACACACACGACACACGCACCTGGCTCAGATTTTGGTGGTGCCGCCCGAGCAACTCAAGCAGCACGGTCCRAACTACCGCCAGCTSGCGCTCGGYGGCCTCGCCGTTCCCTCTTCGTTKGTGCAGCGGAGCGCCAGCTTTATCGCCGCTAATCGGCGACCTACCTCCATTATCGGGGGACCCCTCTCGCCCGCGCCCATCGTCGCGGCCGCCGCCACCCCCGCCAGCGACGCGCCACCACCAACGATTGTTGTCGACAGCGGACCGCCGCAGGTGGCAGCGAGCGGGGATGGGAACGTCAGCACAGATCTGCGAGGTGAGGAAGAGGAGCTCGGGTCCTACACGATCGCAGCGCTGCGGCAGAAGTGGGCGGAAACCGCGAGCGAGCCGTTGTTAGCGGAGTCCAGCGGGACCGGAGACGGCGGGCCTCCTCTGACAGACCCGACTACGCAGGCMGGCGAGCCATCGGCCCGCACCGAACCGCGAAAGGGGAAGSRGAAAAAGAAAAAGGGCMACAASGCCCACTCGTCCCGGCGGCTCTGCGTCGATGTRCTCCGTAYGCATYCCWCTTCTSTGCCGTGTTGTGACCGTGCGTGCGTGTGCTTGATTTCTAATGCCCTTGCGCAGTGGTGGAAGCCACGGAGCTGTCCTTCCCTGGGAAAGCCCTGCAGGCCATCTATGGCGGTGCGACGCCCCTGCCCCCAGATCGAGCCCAACCACCTGGTCATATCTCTGATTGGTTCCCACCACCAACAACAGCCAAGAGCCTGGGCGATCCCTACGCCAGGCTGTCGCTAGAGCGGTCTCTGGGCAGGACTCCCATCGGTAACTCGGACGACCACTGCTACCCGTACCGCACCCGCACCGTCAAGAAGGAGAACGACCACCCAGTGTGGCTCGACGGCGTCACCTTGTACGGCCACTACGCCACCTTAACCTTGCACCACACACGGCAACTGCCACCTCAACTAAGTAGACGATCTGTGTCGGTGGCCACTCAGTGCGTACGAGCGGTTGTCGGTGGGGAAGCTGTGGGACCAGATCCAGCCGCGGGGCGGGAGGCAGGACCCAGCCCAGCGCGAGGAGTGGAACGCGGCCAAGGCCCAGTTCGTGAAGCGGTGGAAGAAGCTACAGAAGTGCGATCGCACCCCCGCCCAGCAGGCCTTCTTCGACATGTGCCGCGCCAAGCTCGAGCCCAACCTCGAAGTCGAGGTGCGTCTCACACCGCACACGACTCCACACGCACTCCACACTGAACCGCACACACTTAAACGCACGGGCTCATCGCACACAGGTGTACTTGACGACGGGCGGCAAGAGGGACGCACTGGTGGGAAGCGTGTCGGTGCCGCTGTGCGACCTGCAGGACGGGCTCATGCACGACCTGTGGCTCAACCTGCGGCCCAGCAGCACCCAGCTGCCGGCCCCGCGCAACGCCGAGCAAAAGTACCTCGAGAAGTGGGCGCAGCTCGAGACGTGGGGCAGCGTCCACCTCGTCATCCAGAAATCCAAAAAACCGCACGTACGTCCTTGCGTGTCGTGTTGCGTGTGTCGCTCTAGGCCATGTGCGTCGTGTTGTGTGCTGTGTTGTGTTCTGTGTGCGAGCGCGGTCGGTTGATGACACAACGATTGTGGTTCGCGCGTGCGTGTTGCAGTTGGGAATGCTGAGCATGCACGGTCCGCCGGTGTCTCCGCTTCCGCTGCGGATGGAGGTGGGCGACATCATTCTCTTCGACAGCAGCCGACTCCTCATGCAGGGCACCAAGCTCGCCACCCGAAGTCCAGTATGTAGTTCTTGATGAAGGGCGCGAGTGCGCGTGAGGTTGTGCTTTGATCCTGAAGGAGTCGCGGCGCAACAGTGGGACCATGCGGCGCTGGTGGTTAAGAAGCGGAACAAGCCGGGGCTCCGCCTTTTCGAGGCCACGATGGACGGCGTCCAGGTGTTCAACCTCACCCGACGGCTCCAATTCTACGTCAAGGACACCAAAATCGCACTGCGCAGGTTTCCCACCGCACACGCGCCAACTTGTTGCTGGAATGGCGTGCTATACTCGACACACGACACGACACGACACGTGCTGATGTGGACGATGTGGGTGGCGCAGGTTACACGTGGAACGGACGGAGGAGATGATGGAGGCGCTCTACGCGTTCATCGAGCAGGTCAAGGGCCGGCCCTACAAGAAGAACCCCTTCCAGCTGATCAGGGCCCTCGCCAAGTCCAACGCGCACGACAACCAGGGAAGCATCTTTTGCTCCCAACTCGTCGCCGCCGCCTACCAGGTACCCCCTTCGTCCTTCGTCCTTGGTTCTTTTTTTTCCCCCTGACAGTCCGCTCTTGATCTGGGCGGGTGAGTGTAGATGATGGGTCTGCTGTCGATGGACGAGCCGGCCAACAACTACCTGCCGGTGGACCTGGCGTCGCTGAAGTTGCTCAAGGGCTCGCTGGGCGATCTCATGGTCGTCCCCCGACTCCAGAAGCCAAAGGCTGGCAAGAAGCGACACCACTAACCGTGGCGCTCGGGGCATCAACACAGGCGAGCAGCATTAATAAAATTATAATGACAACAGCCCAAGAAAGGAGGTGGTGGGCGAGAGCGGCTGAGGTTGCTGCAGCGCTGCTCAGTGCTTCCAGTGCTTCCAGCCGTGCGTGTCAAGCATGCGCCTGAAGGCCACCATGGCCTCCTCCTCGGTGTAGTCCGACCGATTGGAGAGATCGAGTCTGCCGCCGCCCGAACCCAACATGGCCGCAATGTCCACCATCACTTGGTCCAGGCGGTAGGCTGAGGGGTGAAGAAGAAGAAGAAGAAGAAGAAACCTCTCGTGAGCCCTACTGCGCGCTCACAAGAGCAACACTGCACGCACGAGATGGCACACAACGCGAAGGGCATGGACGTACTAGCGATCCACCCGTCGTTGGTGAGCATGAGAGTACAGATGGACCCTCCAAGGGTGACGTGGCCAGTACGGAAGGCGAAGCGGGGTCGCACGACCCTGATGAAGGGCGGGCTGAAGGGGAAGTTCGGCGGGAAGGTCACGTGCAGGGTAATGTGCTCCTATAGACGCACACACGACAAACAGCACACGGCGCACGCGGTAAGACTAGCTCAAGTTGACGACAGTTTCTCGAGAGAAGAGGAGTAAGCGGGTACCAGGCCGAGCTGCTTCATGTCCTGGTAGAGGGGCTCGTCCTTGGGGATGCTGAACAGCTTGACCTCCCACTGCGCGATGTTGTCGTTGAGCGGCGCAGCGTCATATCCCTACACACGGCACACGGCGCACATGACGCACACCACAACAATCATCATCATCAACAACACGAGCACACAACATGCGTGAGTCTACAACAGCACCAAGCGGTGGTAACGTAGGGGCGTTGGGCGTGGATAGGCAGGCGACATACCCTCTCCTCGCGGCTGGTCTTGAGGATGTCGCGGTACTGCTGGACGATGGCCTGCACACCGGCGGGCTCGTAGCCAGCAGGGATGATGAACTTGCTGGTGTCGATCTGGGGCTCGGGTGTGTAGGACTTCTTGGGACCCTTCTCGACCTTGCTGAAGCACTCGTCGTCGAAGCCGTCGTCCTCGTCTTCCTCCTCGCCTTCATCCTCGTCCTCATCGCCGTCCGACAGCTCCTCGTCGCTGAGCGCAGAGTACTGCTGTGTGCAGAACATCAACGCCTCGCCCACGCTCTTGGACTCCATCACGAACTCGAGCGTGTTGTTGACCCAGTCCTCGGAAAGGTCGTCAGATGACACGCACCAGACGTCCTCGGGCTCTGCAGATCACCAGTGGTGAGTAACGTGCACACCCAACCTTGCATTTCTCTGTTTTCGATTCGCGTAGCGGCCCAGAATTTAATGGAAATGATTTAAATGAAAAATGAGCGTGTAGCGCGCCGCCTGGCTTGCGAATGAACGATGAATGGGGATTGAAAATTATGCATACCGACGGGGAACGTGAGCTCAAAGTTGAGCTTCTCATCGCCGATGGTAAAGTGGAACCTGTGATCTTCCTCGTCGGTCTTGACGTACTCAATTTGTTCAGAATTCTTGGATGACGCCAGCCATTCCTTGAGAGCTGGCAGGAAGACCTTGCCCGTAGGATCCCTCACCTTCTTGGCGGGCGCCGCCTTGGCTGAGTCAGCACTCTTGCTGCTGGTCTTGCTCTTCTTATCCTTGTTGTCCTTTTTCTCCTTCTTCTCCTTCTTCACCTCCTTCACCTCCTTGGCAGGCGCAGCCTCCTTCTTCTCCTTCTTCTTGCCCAAGCCCAACATCCTCTCTGCCTTCTGAAGTGTGAAATGGATCGAACCGGCTCTACCTTCTTGCCCTGAAAAATAATCATATCAATTCGGTGAACTACAAAATTGCCCTTCTTTTTGATTGGAATGCTGAGGATGTTCGACCAAACGACACGGTCCTGGTCGGTACCATCATCAGACCCCCGTGTGAAGCAACATCATGAGAGTCTACAATCCTGAAACCAAGGAGTGGGTGTCTGTGATGATGGTACTTCATCTTGGGATTCCAACACCATAACACACAGCTCATGCTCCATTTCAGATAGTGTATCAGGTCAAGTGGGTCCCCAGCACGTCTGAGTACTGGACCGATATTGACATCGACAAGGACCGCTCGCTCAACCCATCGGGTCACTCGCTGGAGGCCCTCCACAGAAGCCTCCTCTCCTGCGCCCATGCCGCTGGGCTCACAGAGTTCCTGTTCGAGCGAGGCGATGTCGTCAAGCTCGAGTAGAGCAGCCATCACGATCGTGCTTCTTGTTCTGGGTTCTGATCGCCGTCAACAATGAAATGATGAAGGCCATTGACTTGAGCATACAAAAAAGAAAAACAAGAATGGGAGAAGACGGGTGCGACTAAGAGGGCACGAGGGTGGGCAGGAAGCCGGCATCCTCAAGAAAGCGAAGGAGGTCGTGCGTGTCAATGGCACCCTTGATCTTCACCTTCTCCTCTTCCATTTCTATCCTGTAGTCCTCAATGCCCTATAGCGTCGTGTTGTGTGCAGGGGCGCATGAATTGGGCTCACCAAATCCAGGTGGACGTGTGGGTCTGTCGTGTGGCGATGAAGGGAAGAGGGATGAAATTGGGAAGCGTACTGGAGTGACGGAGAGGATGGCTCTCACTTTCTTCTCGCAGCACTCGCATAGCATGCCCCTCACCACCATGTTCACGTCTTTGGCCGCAGCGCTTTCGTTCTTTCCAATCTACAGCAACCAGCGACTATTAACACGCCCACGCCCACGGGCACGGCCAAGTACCTTGTGTGTGGGCGTTCCAGCGAAGGAAGGTCGCGAATGGTGAGGAGATCGTCCCGTGATGCCGTTGAGTCGGTCGATGGCGTCGGCGATGGCCTCCTGCCACTCGTGCATCTCGCTGGGCTCCTCGCTGTAGACGTAGAACGTGCGCTCCACCGCCACGATCTCGAGCGAGTCGTTCCTCCCCGTCTTTGCCGCGCCGTCGTTCACCTTGCTCTCGGCATCGAGCGTGATCGTGCCTGTGCACACGCGGCGTTGGGTGCGTGCCACGGTCACACATGCGTGTGCGGTGCGCGTGTGCGGTGCGCGTGTCCGTGTCCGTGTGTGCGGTGTGGTGAATCACATACCTGACGGTTCAGTGGACTGCCGCGAGCGAGGAATGAGAACGCAACACACACAAAAGAACGAAAACGAAGAAATGAGGGGGGGGGGAAAGGTACTGTGCGGTCGGGGAAGTAGAAGAGGTGGTTGCCCTTCAACACGAACCACCTCTGCGCAGACGCGAGCCAGAAGAAGACCGAGGTGAGAACCGGCAGATTGAGAACAGGCAGATTGATTTGATCAATCACAGCGACGCAGGTGGCTGCACCTTCTTCCAGTTGCGGATCAAGCCACCCTGCTTGACGAGGTAGCCCTCCTTCGTGATGGGCATCGATGCTCGCATCGCTTGGCTCATCTTCGGCCAGCAAAAATAAATAAAAGAAATAAAATTCTCCCATTTAATTTTGATAAATTAATAGATAACATTTACTGTTGCAATTTATGGCAGATGAAGGGATGGAGGAGAGGGGCCTGGGACCTGGTGCTGGCACTCGCCATTTTCAGCTGTGTTGTAGTGGTGCAGGCGAGCATCGATGAAGGCGACGGATCGAATCGCTACTCGTTCTGGTGTGGCAAGCCCTATCCTGATCCATATGGTGAGCAGCTGCTCGTGAGTGTAGAAGAAGAAGACAGAGCGGCGAGGGGCGCTGGTTGCCTGCAGGCCCGGCAGGGTGTGGTGCCGGCCCTGCTCGGCTTCGATCAACGCGGCATCGTGCTGGTCGATCTCGACTGGGCCATTTGCCAGCGATTGACGCACGAGCGAACAAGAGCTTTGGTAGAGACAGCCGAAGATCAGCAGAAAGAACTCTCCTTTGCACCCTCCAGCAACTTCATCATCGACATCGACGCGCTACTCGACTCGGAATCGATGTTCGAGCTTCAGATTGAGCTGAAGGCCCTACACGACGCGGTCCTGGCCACCACACGCCACCATGTAGCGCCTCGACGAAGCCACGAAACGCATCAAGTCGAGTTCGACCTCGACACCCTGCTCAGCCTTGGCCAGCGAGATGATGGTGGCGGCGAAGACGACGACGTGCAGCTCATCGTGTCCCTCCACCTCGCCTCGCCCGACGCTCCTACGCGGCTGGTCATCGACGAGCAGCGACTCCACTCCTTCGCCTTTGTACGGCCTACCACCACCGACGACAACAGCGACCCCGCCGCGGGCGTGGTGCGAGTGGACTACCGCTCACGCGGCGGCACAGTACTGGTGGGCGGCGACCAGACGCCCTTCTTCCCCTTCGCCTTCTTCTACAACTGGGGCGGCTATCTGCGTACGTGTCGTGTGTGTCGTGTGTCGTGTCGTGTGTCGTGTGTGGTGCGAGCGCTCACGGTGAGGCGAGACAGATCGCGGGCTGGAGCTGCTGGAGGAGATCGCGGCGGCGGGGTTCAACGTGATCCACCCGGTGCCGCCGTTCGACCCGCCCACCACGCCGGCGGGCCACACGCTGCACGATTGGTTCGATCGGTGCCACCAGCTGGGCCTGCGCTTCCACTACGACCTCCGCCACTCCTACAGGAACCTCACCCAGGTAGGGTGCCTAGTCCTCGCCACCACCCAGTTCATCGCATTCGCTCATCCCGTTCTTCGTTTTCGTTCTTTCTTCGCTCTTTGCTCTTCGCTCTTCTTGCTTCCAATCGATGCAGGTGCAGCTCGAGGTGGAGGCCTACAGAAGCCACCCGGCCTTGCTGTCGTGGTTCGTCGCCGCCGCTCGGCCGTTGTGTGCGTGCGTGCGCGCGCGCGGTGTTGGGGGATTGATCGACCAAGTGCGGTGCAGGTACATTGCCGACGAGCCGGACGGTCCTGGCGACGACCCCGCGCTCGCGGTGGCCGCCTATCGGCTGGTGAAAAGGCTCGACCCGCGCCACCCCGTGTCGCTGGTGTTGAATTGCCGCGACAGTTCCCCGTCGTTTCTCGACGCCACCGACATCATGATGACCGACGTCTATCCCATTGGTGCGTGTCGTGTCGTGTCGTGTCGTGTCGTGTCGTGTCGCTGGTCGTGTCGTGTCGTGTCGTGTCGTGTCGCTGACCGCCTGGACCACTACCGCGCATCGTGGCCGCCGGCACTTCGCAATCGCATGCCCATCTGGATAGGTACCTACCGCGTGCGTGTGCGGTGATTGTGTGCGGTGGTGATTGTGTGCGGGTTGCAGAATTGAAGTCCAGGAGCTGAAGGCGGTGACTCCAGTGTTGCAGGCGTTTGGGGGCGAACACCATTGGTCGCGGCTGCCTACGCCGCAAGAGATCCGGCTCATGACCTACCTCGCGCTCATGCACGATGCCAACGTACCGTCCGTCGCACGCTCCAGAGCGTGTTTTGCCCGCAACGCCTGTACCCACGCCGCACACGCCGCACACGCGCGCACATAGGGAATATTCTATTGGCTGTATCCGATAGGCGAGGGCGATGACGCCGCAGCTCTGGACGCCGAGATCAGGCGCCTGTGCCACGAAGTGCTGCAAACCCTGGTGCCCTTCATCGCGGCTGCAAGACAGAGCGACGTCGAGGTTCGTTTACCGCGCGGCCACCCGCTCCGTTAGGCTCACTTTATTGTTTGCGCCCATGGGCCGGCGGTCAGGTCACTTCGTCGAGTGACGGGGTGGATGTCAGGGCGTGGACGGCCCGGTCGGACGGAGACGGAGCCACTCTTCTCCTGGTCGCCAACACGCGCGAAGCAGCGGGTACCATGCATTTCCCACGCATTCCATGCATTCTGGCTCATGTTGCTGTATTGCCAGTGACCACGGACGTTGAGGTTCCTTGGCCTGGTGGGTTGGGTCGGCAGACGACGCGGCTCTTCCGCATGACGGCAGATGGCGGCCAAGGCGGAGAAGAGATCAGGCTCTCGCCTGGGCCTCTGCGATTGACCCTGGCGCCCCTCGAAACGCAGGCCTACCTCCTCGCACCACCGCAGCTGCCAACCGACCCTTTGTTGCTTGTGAAGGGCCTTGACATTCTCACTTTCTAGAGGAATCGCCTCTTGCGGCGGATACCCTGGTCTGCGAGCCTCCCTGCAGTGCCCACATGCCTGGGTCCTGACTGCAACACTAGTGCAAAAGAAGTAATTAGGCTTGAAGCTTCAATGTGGGGCTTTTGTGGCTTCTCAGGTGGGGGGGGGGTACCTTCTGTCTTCAAGTGGGCAGGTTGTTGTTGCATGACCCCCACATTGACACTTCAAGCTCAAGCACCCCCATGACCAACTTGCACCAGTAAAGTCTCAGAACCACCAGCACAGGGCTGCAACAGGCTGTTTCAGGAGGCCATGTAGGAATCATCAGACATAATATATTTTACCTTCATGAGACCTTCCTCTGTGTGGTCAACAGCAATGGCCTTACAACAGCTGTTGTATGGCTCAGGCATCGTTGCTGCTGGTGGTGCGATAGCCCTGGATGTGAAGGAGCGGGAGCACGGCCTTGAGCGAGGAGTGCCCGCGGATGGGCAGCTCCAGGCGGAGCTCGTAGCTGTCGATCAGCGGTGGCATCAATGAAGAAGATGAAGGTGATGACGAAGATGATGATGATGTCGAAGAAGATGAAGAAATAGAGGAAGAGGATAAAGATGACGAGGAGGAGGAGAGGGAAGACGGTGGCGGAAAGAGGTGGAGCCTGGAGGGAAGGCGGAAGGCAAAGGTGCCCTCCTCCCTGCGCCGGCCCTCGATGGGGAACGAGATGGTGCCCTCGGTCGACGAGAAGCTGGTGTGGGAGTAGTGGCCCAGCGGAACCGCCTTCTTGCCCCTCACGCCCCGGAACGAAATGATCAGGCACCGAATCGTCTTCGACGACCGATTGTCGATGCTCACTGCGCACACGACACACACAACACACGCGACACACACAGCACACATGAGCACGCGTGCGAAAAAGAGCGTGTGCGGTGGGTGTGCGGTGCATGTGCGCGGTGTGGGCGTACCGGCCAGGTCGATCTGGCTGCCCGGGTGGAAGCGAGCCTGGGTGAGGGAGCACGTGAAGTTGACGGTCTTCCTCGAATTCCAGAACTTTTTCGTCACGCGCACGGTCTGGAGGCCGTTGTCGCCGATCAGGCTGCCCGACACCGACATGTCCAGCCGCCGCTTCTCCGYCTTKGTCCGCGTCGCCTCTGTACCCACCCAAATTAAAATTAACCACCGCACACACACCGCACACACCGCACACACAGCACACACCGCACACACAGCACACACAGCACACGCACCAGGCGAGAGCGGGTCCTTGCCGGGCTTTCCGCAGCTGCTGCTGCCGGCGGCCGGGGCGGCTGTGGTGGGGGATGAGGAGGTGGCGGTGGCGGCGGTGGTTGCCGTCGAGGAGAAGGAGCGGAGAGTGACGGCGTCGCCGGCGTTGTAGAGGTCCACCGCCGCATAGAACCCGACCGACGCGACGCTGCGGCCGTCCTCCAGCACCGTCGGCACGTGTGCGACCACGCCCTGGTCGTGATCTGCACCACCCAAACCTTTTCAGTGCCGTTGGTCATATCGTATGGCGTGTGT
>CACVKS010001217.1:0-11350 GCA_902749335.1 Acanthamoeba triangularis
CTTGGCGGCGCTTGGCGGCGAAGTCGACGAACCTGATGTCCTCGGTGGAGACGATCTCCTCGAAGAGGGCCTTGACGTCCCACTTGTTGAAGTCGGAGCTGAACTCCTGTCCCTCCTCACCGGCGAAGGTAATGTGGAGCACGGTGCCCTTCATGCGCTCGATCCTCTCCTCCTTGGCCTTCTTCCTCTCCTCGGCCGCCTCGGCCTCCTGCTGAAGCTCCTCCTCCGTCTTCTCGCGCTTGTCACGCTTCTCCTTGTGATCCCTCGCGGCCTTTTCCTTGTGCTCCTTCTTGGGTGTGATGCTGATCTCGCGACCATCCACGTCCAGCTTCGCGGCGGCGGCCGCAGCCTTGGAACCCTCCTCCGTCTCGAACTCGACGCAGGCCTCGCCCTTGGCCTTCTTGGTCTCGCGCTCCCTGAAGATGATGATGCGCGCAACGGCGCCGAACTGGGAGAAGACGGCCTCGACAGAGTCGATGGTGGCGTCCTCCGGGAGTCCCTTCTGCAGTTGGCCGGAGAGGGAGCGACGAAGATGTGAGCTCACACGCGAGTATAGTGGCACTGGCAACACACGGTGGTGCGCGCGCGCACATGTGTCGAGCGCGAGTCGGCGCAGGGTGAGCACGCACCACAAAAACGGTCTTCAGGTGCGAGTTGTCCACGGCAGGCAGAGGCTGCGACCGCTTCACGAGCAGTCCGTCCTCCGACACCTTGAGATGGGAAAATCGAAAGTAAAAGATCAATCGCGATTGCTTGTGAGCAACAGCCCCACTTGACAACGCTCACTCTCCGTACCGTCAGGCGCTCGGAGCTGCGCATGAGCTCGACTACGACATTCAGGTCGGTGGTCATGGCCTGAAGACGGGGGAAGGCAGCGATCTTGGCGATCTCAATGACTATGGAGTTACAATGTAAGATGGAACGAAATGAGATTAATTTGATGAAAATCGTTGAAATGTTGTGAAATTGGCACGTACAGCCCTCAGGGTTCTTGGCCGCCTCCTCCTGGAGCCACTTGTCGCGACGGTAGTTGCTGTCGGAGAAGTAGTATTCGATCTGCTTCTTGATCTTCGCGGGCGTGATCTCCTCGGTCTCGACCTTGGCCTTCTTCGCGCTGGGCTCCCCAGTCGCCTCCGCCTTCGGGGCCTCCGCCGCCGTCTCGTCGATCTTCCTCTTCTGGCTTTCGTTGGGCTGTTCCATTCTCTGTTATGAACTTGTGTCGTGTGATTCGAGGAGAAAGATGATTACGGGCGAGGCGGGCAATGCGCGATCGATCTTCAACGGCAAGAAGGAGAACAAAAAGACGGAAAAAAAAACAACCGCCCACGAAACATGGAAAATGCTCAGAATACGAAAGGAAATGGCAAAAGGAAAAAAGAAAAGAAATGTATTTGTTGTGGGTTTGCCATCAGGCCTTCTTCCTCTCCTTGGCCACAGCCTTGAAGGTCTTCTTCAACTCCTTGACCTGCATGGTTTTGCCAATGAAACGATCAGCAAGCGTGTCCACAAACCAAGCAGCTAATGGTGATATGCACCTTCTTCTTGCTGTCGCCCTTGAACTCGTAGAGTTCCTTCTCCGGGAGGCGGGGCAGAACCTTGAGCATCCATTGGAGCTCCTCGGCGGTACCCTCACCCTTGGTGCCCTCTCCTGCGGCGATGGAGTCTATCATGGCCTCGCTGTACGACACCTCAAAGCACCGCTTGAGCACGCTCAGGGTCTCGTAGATCATCGTCATCTTCTCAAAGTGGATCAGCTTCTCCTCCACCCCGCTGGCCGCGCCTGCCTCTATTGTCACGGACGGACCTGTCGATCCATACGACATGTGAGCGAAGAAAACACTCTGTAACCGATGGAAGGGACACGCACTGTCCTTGATATCGATGTTGTTGTCGTTCTCCTCGATCATTGTGAGATCTGACAGGATCATCGATAGCAAGGGAATAGCCGGGGCCGCCACCGTACGACTATATGACGATCAAGGTGAGTGGGAGGCGCTAGCTAGACCGATCGACCTCACGACATAGTTGCGGGCGAGGCTAACGTACATGATATTGCGGTAGTTTCTGAAGTTGTTCTCGCTTGCGAAGAACACCTGCAGGTCGGCGTACATCTGTTGCGACCTCTTCGGGAGAGCCTTCCATTCATCCTTCAGGCGCTGTATGGGGTTCATGTTGAGCGCCGAGAAGATCTGCATTGCCGATTGGTAGTTCTGTAGCTTGAGGCACGAGTCCGCCACCGCAATGAACAGTGCCAACATGGGACTCCTGTGTAGAGAGCAAAGGTAGGCCTGTCAGAGTCATCCACCACCGCTGAACATATTGCTTCGTAGAGCAGCGCGCTGACCTTTTCTTCGTGGAATGGCCGTGCGTGAGGATTGACGTCACAGCCCAGAAGCTCACGGCGTTGAATCGTTCGATCAACTTGCTCAGCTTCTTTGCTGTTGTGGATGGTGAGCCACAAGGACAACGATGACGTACATCGTCGCATCATTGGCGGTTGTTCGTACCTTCTCCGCCCTTTTTGCTCCAAGCGTTGTGGAGGTACTCTCGCTGAGGGATCTCCGAAAACATTTGGAACTCGATCTGCGTGAGGTGGAACGCGATCTGTGCGGGGGTGAACATCTTGGGGTGGAGGCCACTGTAGACGCCAATTTGATTCGGTATGAGTTGATCCGGTTTCAGTGCAGTACACACGGAAGGTTCGCACCTGATCTGATAAAGGATGACTGTTGGCGAGTCGCTGCTCCTGTTCGCTTGCTCCTGCGATGAGTTTTGAGTGTCAGTAGAAATTTTTCAAAATCTTTCGACTGACTCAGGCCGTGGTAGCTTACCACTGCTTCCCTCGCAGCATCCTCTTCCTCCTGTCTTTTTCGTTTGTCGGCTATGATCTGTTGTTCCCGTATCATTTGCCGTAGCTTGGTTGTGATCGGCTGTAGACCTGCAAAATCAACGACACGGTGGTGGTGTCAGCGTACCCATCGAACAGTAGATTGATCACGTGGGCGGTACCTTTGCTGTCGAGATCGCCAAGGAACATGTTGAAGAGGAGTTGATTCTCCTCATTGAAGTCTTCGCTGCCGTAGCAGTTGATCCATTTTTCGAACACCTCGATGACTCGTGCGTCATCGCCGTCGTAGAATCGGGCCATCAGTCTGCCACATGAGGGGGAATGTGAATGTCAAAGCAGGCTCAAACGTTGGTGGAGTTGGTGATGTGTGGCAAGCGGTGTACCGGCTCATGAAAGATTGGGAGTCTATGAAGTAGTTGTGGGTGGCTATGAAGGTTTCCACGTAGTCGGGATCGGCCAGCTCGTCCTCGGCCAAGAGCTCCACCAGAGATTCCAGCGTACCTGGGTGATAGGGAACCTCAATCAGCGCACGAGAACAGGCGAAAGGGAGGAAGGGAGAGGCCGGATAGGTCTGGTCTTACCCGCTCGAATGGAGCGCCGGCCGTCCTTCTTCTGGCCGTAGATAACGATGGAGTTGCGCTCGCCGCCGTGAGCGCCGCCAATGGCAGCTCCTGACCGGCTCTGTTCATTGGACAGCGCCAAAGGGAGAAAGGCATTGAGCGCGAGCGTGCTATAGATGCGACACTAGTGCCGGCTAAAGAACGACGGCTCAGTGTAGAGGGGCCGGGGGGCATACGGGTATGTCGAGAAAGCAGGGTACAGAGAAAGTGCGATCCTTTTTCACGGCCTGACGAGTTGTTCGCTGGAGCGAGCCTCGCTTCTTCAATGTGAGGGGATCCATTATCTGTTTGGACATGAATGGTCAGAGAGATATCCAAACGAACGATACATGTTGATGCACAAGGGCGTTGGTGGTGCCTTGGTCCTTGTTCGCCCCCCCCCCGTATTCTTTGAATGATAGTTCCTCCATAACTGTAACTTAGAGATTCAGGAACAGATCGCTGGGTGGTAGGAGAGTACCGAGAGTGTGTTGTTGATCGATGAATGCGGTGAAGAGGCGATGAATCAATCAAACTTGTTGTCTCCTTCTTACCGCCCCCTCTCCTCCTTCTTAGAAACCAACAGTCTTCTGGTCGCTGAAGCCTCTCCGTATCTTCTTCTTCCCAGCGACAGTCTTCTCAGCAACACAACGAGTGGTCGTCCTCTGACGTTGGCGGTGTCAGGATACCGAGTCGACTTTGAACGGTGCCCGCACGCTCCTGAACAAACAGGCACCTTCCCTTCCTGGCCGCGCCACGTCAGCAGCCTCAATTTCCAGGAAACCATTTAGTTTGAACTCAAAAACTGAAAATGGATTTTACAATATTTCAAAAAGTAGAGGCGATAGAAGATGGAAGAAACAGAGGTACCGTGCGCCGGGTACGACGAAGAGGGCGAGTGTGCACCCTTCTTCTACGCCCTTGCGCGGCATTGTGGCGAGGTCGCGCGAAGATGCCAGGTGGTGGCCGAGGAATACCGTGCCGTTGCCGAACACGGAGGAAAGCGGCGAAAGCGCATTCGAGAAGAAGAGGAGGGAGGCAGCGGTGACGATGCCMGCCSAAAGCCGCATCGACGGAAACGAACCGGCTCATCKACMAAGCGAACATCTCTTCCCCCGTACGCCAGCCGCCTCCAATCTGATCGAATCTTGCGCTTCAGGGCGAAAATGAATGTTGTTGCCGGTTGTTTGCTGGTGCAGGGGTGTTTGGTCCGTCGAGGACCTGGAAAAGTTCGAAGAAGGAGTCGCCACGTGGGGTCTCTCCTCACCCGACGCCATCGTCGCCTTGCTGCCCTCACGCCCGCCGTACGGCCTTTGCCCTCCCCTTCTCTTCTCTCTTTTTCTCTTTTTTCTTCTGGACACCGCTTCGCTCGCTTACCGTAGCTGACCTCCGGTGTTGTTGGAATCGTGCGAAGGGACGAGGTCAGGGAGCGCCTGGAGACGCTCAGGCGCGTGCGAAGCTGGGATGACGACAGCGAGGAGGGCAACTATACCGGGTTGCGGTTTCCGTGTGCCTAAAGCCCCACAATCCAATAAACCATCCATGGGTCTCGCTCGACGTGACGGAGGGCCGGCGTACGCCCGTCCCTCAACCACCTTATCGGCGACGTCGGTGGTGTTGGTGCCTGGTGTGTTGTGCGGAAGCTTCGAGCGAGGAAGCTCGTGCGACCTTACACTTCTTATGTGAAGCCATCATCTAAGAAACACACACGCTGTGGGCTGTGTCGCGTGGCCTGTCGCTGTCCTCCAGCGCTTCGGGTCCGCTGCCGCAGAGGGAAGAGGCCTCGCCGTCCGCCGACTTGGCCCACGAGCCGCCGCCTCGCTTCTTCAAGTTGTTGTCGCCGCCGCTCTGGTGGTGCCCGCAGCTTCCTTGAAAGGGCGCCCAACACCGCGCATTCTTTGGTTTATGCTCGCCACGGGGTTACGTCGATGCCTGCCAACGCGACGAGAGAGTAGGTGAGGATGCGAGCGGGTCAAGGCCACACGCCTACTTGGTACGCGTACCCAGGGTCTGCATGAGCAGCTGCATGACTTGGTCGCAGTGCGCAAAGAGGCGCAGGTGGGCCGAGGAGTCATAGGGCGTCTTCTGCAGATTGATGATCGCCAGCTTCCCTCCGCGCTTCACGCTCTTCAGCGGCTGTATGCCGTGTGTGTCGTGAGCGCAGGCCACACGGAGGAAGTCGGTGAGATGATGGGCCAGAGAGAGAGAGAGAGAGAGGGGTGCTTACCAGGCTGGCCGCGGGCTCCACCCGGAGACTGGTGCCGATGGCGATTACCACGTCGGCCTTGCGGCTGTGGTCCTGTGCGTTGACCAGCACCGGCCGCGGCAGCTGCTCGCCAAAGTTGATGATATTGTCCCCTAATTGGACCACGTCGTGAGTTGTGCTCTCATCATCATCATCCTCCAGCTTAGGAGAGGTGAAGGTTAGGGCGGGTACGCAGTTGGCCGTGGTAGCAGTCGGGCTTCTCGCACCGTCGGCCGGTGCAGTGGTCGTCGTAGGGCTCCCTCTTGTCCCCGGCGTTGTCCACCACATCAAAGTCGCGAAAGTACTCCGCGCCGCACGAGTCGCAGATCTCCACGTAGCAGTTCCCATGCAGCTCCGACAACTGCGTGCGAGTGCGGTCGTGCGTGTGCGTGAGTGCGGAACGACGAGGGTGGAGAGTCTGAACGATTTAGGGTGGTGGCGGTGGTGTACGTTGTCCTTGGCGATGCCTGATCGCAGGTGCAGGCCATCGACATTCTGGCTGACCAGGTGCCGGAGTAAGCCGCGCTCCTGGAGGGCGACCAGCGCCATGTGGGTGTAGGTGGGCACGGCGGCCTCGAGCGGGATGCCCTCGGCCTCGAGGCCTTGGTCCATCAGCGTCCACACGCCCTGCGGCCCGCGGAAGTCGGGGATGTCGGCCGCCGTCGACACGCCCGCGCCCGTGTAGACCACCAGGTGCCTGGCCCCGCGCACCAGCTCTGCCAGCGCTTGCACCTTGAGAGCGACGGAGGCGGGATCTTCGTGCACCTCGGTGGTGTCCTCGGGCACTCCGCGCTCGACCTCTTCACCTTCACCCTCACCTTCACCTTCATCTTCATCGCCTTCCTCTACACGGCGCGCGGGCTTGCGCCAGGGTGTGTTCGAATCGGGCTTCTTCTTGGGCTTCTTCTCCTTCTTGATCTTCTGGTAGTTGGGCAGGGCGGCCTTCTTGTGCTTGCTCGTCTTGGAGGCTCGAGGCGCGACGCATTTGGCCTTGGATTGGATGGCACCGGTCGCGGCCAGGCACGGGATCTCCTTCTTGAGGCGCTCGATGAAGAGATCGAAGTCGGATTGCTCGCACTGCACGGTGCCAAAGATCCGCACCTTGAAGCGTCCTGCACCCTGGCTCTCCGCCCGCCAGCTGAGGCTATTCACAACGGCTAGCCCGTCGAAATGGGCCTTCCATTGGTCCTTAATCTCCCCAATCACGTCATCTGTTGTCCAACGCTCCGTGATCGACATTCTCCAGCTCCACTCGTATCCCGAGGCGCAAAGGTAGCTCTGGTTCCCAAGGTCATAATCTTACAGTGCTGCCCTCCTTGTTCATTTCCCTGTTCGATTTCACCCAATGCACAAGCCGGAATGTGCTTTTCTTTTTTGATTTAATAATAAAAATATAATAATACCAATGTAGTGCGGCCGCGCGGGTGGTTTATCTCTTCTCCTTGTAGAGGAAGCGGAGGCAGACGTAGGCCAGGAGACGATAGCCCAGGATCATAGATGCCAGGATGCCGAGGTTCTCCCATATTTCGATGTTCGCCATGCCCAAGCGCTGCAGTTGCACCTCGCCTGCGAAATTAATGCAGATGTTAGTGTGGTGCACATAAGACAGTGAAGGGTGGCGACGTACCGGTGGGAACACAAGCGGGATCGCTGGGCTGGCAGGAGAACTTGAGGCCCTCCAGCTCGTTCGTGATGAGGACCTCGTAGGCGTAGCGGAAGTACGACACGTAATAGAGCCACGTGTAGTACACGGGAATGTTATCCAGGTTGATGTAGAAGCCTGCTCGCGTGTGTACAATGTGTGTGGTGTGTGCGGTGTGTACGATGTGTGAGTCTTGCACGACAAAGAGCCAGCACAGAGATGGGGCAACGAGCGCACCTCCAAACATGAGGAAGAGAACGGTGGTGACGGGCGAGAGGATGGTGGCGACGACAGCGTTGGGCGATAGGGTGCCGATGAAGAGGTAGAGCGAGGCCGCCACCGAGGCAAACGTCACGACCGTCAGCGTGTAGATTCCAAAGTGTTCAATCGTCGCCTGAAAGCCGCACATCCAGTACCTAGACGCGACCTGGAACGTTAGCCGTGCGTGCATTGTGTTGTGGGCGCAAGCAGTGCTTGGTGGCTTCCGGAGGAGGTAAGCGTCGTACGCGACAGTGCTGAAGAGTATCGGCATCACGCATTGGAAGGGGAAATCGGTCTGATGAGCATTGCCACACACAAGGAGGAGCCACGAGTGAGTGCGCGGACCAACATACAGACGGGCTGGATAGGTGGGTGGTGGGTTGGTACAAGGTTCTTGGCAACGAAGTAGGCTGACGTAGAATAGACGCCAGCCGCCCTCTCGCGGTTGAACACATCCCGCTCTTGCAGGACTGGGAGAGAGGCAAGCAACAATTAGTTAATTGCTGGCCATGTCATCTACGGTCCGTGCAGAGCGAGCGAGGGAAGAACGTACACAAGTTGAGCGCGGAGATCATGCTGAAGGATTGGTTGGTCACCACGAAGAAGAGTGCGCCCAGTCGGTTCTGTTGCGGTATCCACACGCAATTGCGTGGAATGTAAGGAATGGGAAGAAAAGATAGCACACATGGCGGGTGGGCACCTGAATGGATGATTGATCAAGACCGAGGTCGAAGTAGATGGAACCCATGAGGAGGCCCATGAACAGCGTCTGGATGACCAGCACGTACGTCGACTACAGGCAGATGACACTCGTCAGAAAATGAGCGTGATCGGTCGTGTGTGTGTGATGCGTACCATGGGGTTGCGGCCAAGATCGCGTAGGTTGCGGAAGCTCAGGACGAAGAACTGCTTGAGCCAGCTCGAGGCGTACTCCTGTTTCAAGCTCTCGTCGATAGCAAGCTCGCCCCGCTCGCTCTTATCCTTTACCTCCTGGATGGTGGTCATCGCCTTGCCGAGAAGCGAAGAGCGGTAGGCCTCGGCCATGTCGAGCGAGTAGTCGTCGCCCAGCCCGTCGTCGTTCATCAGCTTGTTATCGCCGTCGCCGTCGCCGTCTTCGTTCTCCGAGTCGAACTTCACGCCACACCGACATCGTAAGCAACAAGCAACGTATCATTGCACAAGTCTTGGGCTGCCTACCTGCCGAGGCTTGCGGGCGATGTAGTAGGCGGGCGACTTGGCCAGGGCAAAATCGAGGGTGGAGGTGGTGGTGGGTCCCACACTCAGTCTGCAATGACAGCAACGGGAGAATGGCGATCAGTGAGGTTTGTTGGACCGATGTGCAGCGGGTTGTGAGCCTGTTACCCGGATTCAGCATCAAGCAGGCTGGAAGAGGGCTGGAGCTTCTTCTGCGCGCGCTCGTATCGCTCCTGATTTTGGATGACCACATCGACTGATGACCGACAAATCGACCACATGACGGTTAATCGTCAGCAGAGGTGCACACATACACACACACACACACACACACACACAAAACGGCGAGGAATTAAGCGCACGCAAGAAGTCGGCGGGGTTGATGAACGGCCGGATGTGGAAGTGGAGGCCGGCGAAGTAAGTCACGGCGTGTTTGGCCGGCCCGAAGTAGACCACGTCTCCGCGCGACAGGATCATAAGCTGGTCCACGTTGTGGAAGATCGTCGAGCGGGGCTAAGAATTGGGGGGGGGGATCCACAACAGCAGCAACAAAGAAAACCTCATCAGTCCTGGCTGACTCTTAGTATAACTGCTGCAGTGGCAGAGGTGGTTTCAACCTGGTGAATGGTGCATACTACGGCCCTGCCATGTCCAGCGAGCGCAGAGAGGCGGTCCATGACACCGAGCGAGTTGTAGCTGTCCAGGCCGGTGGTAGGTTCATCCAAAAAGATCAGGCCTGGCGTGAAGCAGAGGGGTAAGGTTGGAGGCAACGTTGCAGTATCGGTGGTGAGTGGGTAAGTGGGTGGTTAGCGTGACGTACTGGGGTCGGTGATGAGTTCGCAGCCGATGGAGACGCGCTTCCTTTCACCGCCGGAGATACCACGAACGAATTGGCCGCCCACCTTGGAGTCGCGCACCTTCTCCAGGCCCAGCTCTTCGATCACTCGCTCCACCTGGGAAGGCGGGCGTTCGGTCAAGCAGCGTCGACATGATATACCATGACGGGGATAAAGTGCGCGTACCCTCTCCCTACGCTCAGCCATGGTGAGGTGCGAAGGCAGGCGCAGGTGCGCGTAGAACATGAAGGTCTCATAGACGGTGAGACGCTCTTTCAGACAGTCGTCCTATTCAGCCGCGCGCAATGGGTGAGCGATTGGAGTGAGTGCAAAGGGCTTTCGTGTGCTGAAGACTCAGGAGTACCTGAGTGACATAGCCGCTCTGTCGCTTGTAATATTTGTCGCGCCGTTGCCCATTAACGAGGATGCGTCCGGTGAGGGTGCCCGACTTCTGCCGGCCAGCGAGCACATCGAGCAGCGTGGTCTTACCGCTCCCTGCCCAATTCGTACGCAACGCAACGCAACGCAGCAATTTAGAGGACTACGTGGCTGAGCCGGATCGAGGAAAGACGCTTTGGCGCACCCGAGGCACCCATGATGGCAAGCAACTGCCCGGGCAGGACAGCACCGGAGATGTGGTTCAGGATCAGCTTCTGCGCTCGCTCTTCCTCGGGAGTGGGCTTCTTCATGCAAGCTACGGGGAAAGATCACCCAATGGCGGTGAGATGGCGGACCAGAAGGAGCTCAAAGAAGGCAACCAATTTGCTGGCACTGTGTCTGTACCCATGAGAGACCGCTTGGGCGCAAAGGAATAGCACACGTCTTCCCATGTGAGCGCGATGCCTCCGCCAGCTGACCACACGCAGTGTCAGTGAGCCATCACTTGTGGAAGGAGCGAGTTGAGCGCGTACATCCGGTGCTCTGGACCCGCGCCGAGCGAGTCCTGCGTCTGTGCTTGATCTCCGAATCGGCGCCTGGTGTAGGAACACTGCGTTAGAAGGGCACAGCCGAAGTGTTGTTCACAGCACCGTGATATGGGTATGTACCACTGGTTCCGCCAGAGTGGCCGTCCAAGAGGCGCTTGCCTTCTTGTCCGTCCAGTGAGCCCTGGCCAACAGAAGAGAGTGTTAAATTGGCCAATGTTGCAGATTGTTGTTTGCTTTAGAAAGAGGAAGAACCTGTAGATCGTCTTGTGAATCGAGCATCCCTTTAATTGAATTGATCGCACAACCGAAGGACAGTAGCGCCCTCCCGACAAACAGTGCCGATTATTGTTGTTTTGATTTATTTTTCCGTTCTTTATTTTTTTGATTTATGCATTTCCTTGAGTAATTCTGTAGCCCAATTCCCCACTTTTTCCCGGCCCGGGCTGTGCAGGAAGCGTGCAGCCCCCAAAACTGCGGTCCGGGCAAGAACGTTACAGCACATAACCACAGCACACAAGAAGCGAGGAGAGAGAGGAGATTGCAGCGCGTGCAGTCAGTCCTCAGGCCGCCATTTTCATTGTTGTGTGATATCAAGTAGCTAGCAACCACAAAATGGGAGTTCCCGCTTTCTTCCGCTGGCTGGCACGCAAGTATCCCAAAATTATCGTCGATGTGATAGAGAAATTCGAGGAGGTAGATGGGGTGGAGGTGCCCACCGACACAAGTGAACCCAATCCCAATGGGCGCGAGTTCGATAATCTCTACCTCGATATGAATGGTATCATTCATCCATGTGCCC
>CACVKS010001218.1:0-11347 GCA_902749335.1 Acanthamoeba triangularis
CGAGGCCAGCTCCGCGCGGATCTTGCGGCCCTGGTCCTCCACCTCCTTCATGGCCTCCTCGAACGCGTCCTCGTCCTCGGCGAACACGGTCTGGAAGCGGTAGAAGAACGAGGCCAGCTCCGCGCGGATCTTGCGGCCCTGGTCCTCCACCTCCTTCATGGCCTCCTCGAACGCGTCCTCGTCCTCGGCGAACACGGTCTGGAAGCGGTAGAAGAACCGGCCGTCCTTGAACTTCTTCTTGCGGTCGACGTGCATGAGCACCCGCCGCTCGGCCAGCTCCCGGCAGGCGGCGATGCTACGCTCGCGCGAGTAGCCCGTGTAGTTCATCACCCAGTCCACGCACTCCTTGCCCACTGCACGCGCGCAGCGTGACAGTCACGCCGATGTGAGTGCGTGCGTGTGCGGTGCGTGCTGTGTGCGGTGTGTGCGCTCGTGTGCGGTGCGTGCGGTGGTGGGCGCGTGCGTACCGAAACAGTAGTGGTGTGTTTTGAGGTGCCACCGTCGATCTTTGATCGCGAGGCCGCCGTCCTTGGTGGGTCGTGTTGCGTGAACCAGCATTTCTACAAACTACAGCCACATATAAACATATATATTCATATATATATATATGAGCATCAAGGCACACATTCCTCCCTACTAGTAATGTGGAGAGCGCCGTACCTGTGGAGGAATCTCCACCATCCGCAGACCGATCGATGATCGCGACGTCAGCGGCAACGCCTGTCGCAGGTCCCCGGATATATAGGAAAACACCAGCGCGTGTGAGACAAAGCCAAGTAGTCGAAACCGGCCGTGCGACACGAGACACACACGACACGCACGTACGTGGTAGAGGTGGTGGAGCAGGCGGCGGGCCTGCGAGGGGTCGGGGAAGCTGGGCTGGCCGATGGCGCGCACGTAGGTGGTCTCCCCCTGCGGCTTCGTCACGGCGTTGAAGTCGAACACAAACTCCAGCAGCTGCACCCCAAAAAAGAATGAAAGCGAAAGCGAAGGAAGAGAGAGAGAGAGAGAACACGTTAGGCCACACATCAACTCACGGGTGAGGGGACTCGAAGAAGGCGAATGGTTGCTGCACGTCAACGAAAACAACGTTACTGAGGAGCGGAGGGTCCCTTTGACCATGACCTACTTTCGTGGGTGGGAACGCAAGAAAAGCAAACAGACAACACCACCGCAACAAAAATAGCCAGAAAAACAAACATGAAAGGATGCAGATTTGAATAATCAAACGAACTCGGTGACCTGTGTGTTGTTGTTGGCCCTTCAATCCGAAAGAGCAGATGTTTTGTTGTTTGTTTAAAAATACGAAAAAAAAAACAAAATCAAGAAAATCTTTGCTTAGAGGGTTGGAAAGGGATCGTTCCGAGATGATGAAGATGAGGATGAAAACGTCCTTCTCCACAAGCCAGATGTGCCACACATTGATGGACAGCGAAAAAGAAACCGATTTTGTTTTTGGGGGGGGGTAATAGGAGTTTGATGAAAGAGAAGAGACGATAGTGGGCAGGTGGGGGCGAGATGATAGGCCAAAGGACGTACCCCGAGGTAGGAGATGACGTGGGCGAGGATGCGGTCCTTGCCCTCCTGTCCATCGGTCCACTTCCTCTCCTTGTCCACCACTCGCCACCCGAGATTATCGAGGGCGCTCCCCAGGCCGATGATGACGGCCTCGAGCGGCAGCTGAAAGGCCCAGAGGACCTCGAACGTCTTGCCCGCCCCCTTCGAAGGGAACGAGATGCCGCCTCCACTTCCTCCGATCATCGAGCCCACTCCGCCACCGCCTGGGCTCGATGTGGGCGACAACCGCCGCTCCGCCGAAGATGACAACATCTCTCTCGAGACGGCCGCTACGACGGCGACTCGGAGATCGTTCTGTGAGCCTTACGTTACTTCTTCCTCTTTTTTTTCTTTTCCTCCTCCACCTCCTCTTCTCTCGCTTCCCCTCTCTATGCGCGCCTCAATCCACAAAGAACGAAGACGAAGCTTGGCCGGGGGGGGGGGCAGCTCTCTCTTTCTTCGTTCTTCTGTGTCGCTGACGCGCGTTTCTTTGTGGTCTCCTTCGTTACGTGTTTTTCGTTCTTGGACCCACGTGGATGAAGACCTAGGCCCAACCAACCGGAGCCGCGACGAGCTTGAAAAATTGAACCTCGCAACCAACAGAAAAAGAGAAATGAGTGTAATCGTCGAGGCGGGTTGTTGCTTCCGACGCGAAGTTGCAAAGAGGCCTCAGTGAACGTCAACTCGTTTGCTGCCAAATGGACCAACATTCATTGGTGAAAGGGGGCGGTGGTGAGGACACCACATCATGGGCCGAGGACCTCGTGGAAGAAGTTGATGAGGTGGAAGTGGCCCTCCTTCTTGGCGACGTGGAGCGGCGACACGCCCGACGGGAAGACGTGCTCGGTGTTGGAGCAGTAGAGCTGCCCGCCGCCGCGGACGGTGAGCGTGTGTGGCGAGGCGCCGTGCTTGACCAGGAGATTCGCCAGCGGCAGGTTCCCGAACACGGCGGCGACGTGGAGCGGCGTGATACCGCAGTCGTCGCCGAGGTTGACGTCGGCCCCGCGCCCGATGAGCCAGTGGGCCATCTTGACGGCGAGCTCGGGACCCTTCTCGTGCGCGCAGGCCATCCAGAGCGGCGTGCGGCCCGAGTTGTCCCGCGCGTTGATGATCTTCTTCCAGTTGACCTCGCGCTCCTCACGGCTGAGGCTGCTGCCGGCCTCGTAGTCGAGCACGGCGCGGACCTCGCGTAGCCCGCCCTCGCCCGCAAAGTTGTGCAGGGCCAGCATGCCGGCGTTGTTGCGCAGACCCACGTCGGCCCCGTTCCGCATGAGCAGTCCGAGCTTGCTCAGCATGCCCATGTAGATCTTGTGCATCGGGCAAAACGCCCCAAAGTGCTTGTTGAACAGCTCCTGCTCACAGATGCAGCCACGGATGGTGATGGTGATGGTGAGCAATTATGCGGTGCCGTGTGGTAACCATTGTCGTTGGTGAAGTTTACCTCTTCGGCTTCGGGATAGTCGTAGATGTATCGCTCGTCCACCCTGTTCTCCACCCGCTTCCCAAACTCGCCGTCTCGAATGAAGTACGACACCTCCCTGCCCTTCTCCTTGCCCGGGAACTCGATGGCCTTCATCAAGTAGCGCGGTGCCACCCGAGACATTTTGTGTAGCACTGGTGCGGCGAGTTGAGGGGGGGGGGAAGAGAGAGAGGGTCAGTCAGTCAAGACTCTCTCATCCGTCAATGATGAAACCGCAATGAGGCGGAAAGAGCGCGGATGAGGAGGAAGAGGTCGTAGTACCGGTGGAACCGGCCCAGTCCTGGCTGTTTACATTCACCCCGGCCTGTATTAACATCTTGCAGGCCTCGTATGATCGTTCATTCTCAGAATCGAGAGCCAGCATCAGCGGGGTCACCTCGCCTGCGCGGAACAATAACGCTTGTTTGTTGAGCTCGACAAACACGACCGCAATGGACGCTGGCCGGGTCACATACCTTGCCTATCAGGCAACGCATCACTAGTCAGATTGGCTCCCTTTGATATTAACAACTTGAGCGTCTCCAACGATCTGCACATCAACAAAGGCAAGAGAAGTGTCAGAAGGATACCACCACGATGACGACGACGGCCACAGCCATGCCGGGGGGTAGTGGGGGGGGAGGCGCACCCAAAATTGGCCGCCAAATGGAGGGCGGTCACCGCCGTCCGGGTTCCCCGGAGCTCGATGTCCACTGCCCCCTTCTCCACGAGCAGCTGGGCACACTCTGCAAAATTATTTCGCGCGGCCCAATGCAGGGCCGTGTAGTTGTCCTCGTCCCTCACCTGCGCCAGACTCCGCACCAACTCCTCGTCGATCGCCGTCGCGTCGCCCACGCCGCCGTTGTTCCGCACACCCTCTGCTCCTCCTTGCTCTCGCTCCCTCTCGCTATCGGTCCCGTCTCGCTCTGCTCGCCCATTCGTCGCCCGATCCCCTCCGTCCTTCCATCGCTTGTCCATGAAGAATCGCAGCACGCTGGCTGCCGACCGGTCGTCGCGGCCCTTCTTGACCGCGAGGCAGATGATGGGATTGCCGGGGAAGACGCGATACCCGCTGTTCAGCAGTCCGCCAAGGGTGGCCAGGTCGCCATTCGCCGCGGCCTCGTCCGCAATCCTGTCGCTCTCGCGTCGCAGGTCGATCTGTGCATCCGGCGAAGGCCCGGGTGTCGGTGTGAGCGCGGTAGCTACCAACTTACATGAGGAAGGGAAGAGATACCGACGGTCGGTCAAGGTCGCTGATGTAGGCCTTGCCGGCGTGTCGTAATCGGTGGTAGAGGTCCAACGCCCGGTTGTGCATTCCGAATTGCAGTTCTTCTTCGGTGATGGCAGTCATTAGGAAGATCTGCATCGACCCATTGGGCAGCGCGATCGACTCCTTCGCATACAGCTCGGCCGGAGCCCTACAGACGGCGAGGAATGTGTTAATCAATGGACAACACCGCGGCAATACGGCATGTGCAGTACACGCGCGCACTCCCGCCAAGGCAAAGCGGCAGTGGCATGGGACGGTGGTGGTGGTGGTGGTTACCTGGCGATGAGGAAGTGAGCGGTGCGATCGGGCTGCACGGGCATACGCTCGAAGGTGGCCGCTCCAAACTGGTCGATCACTCCGCGCAGGTTGTAGTCGTCCATCACTGCCTTGGACACCTGCGTTATCCATCCAGAGGGCATCGTGAGGATGGTGGTGTGCGTTCACTTGTAGCTTGACCTGCAGGCCGCGCCGCTTTGCCCGCGCGTTGGGCTGCCTCGGCTCCGGGGAGGGAAAAGGAGGAAAGAGAAAGTACCATGAAGGCCAGGCAGTGGGTGGCCCACGACTGCTTGCCGCGGGTCATGATGCCAATCTCGTAGCCATAGCCGGCCCATCGTGAATCGAGCTCCAGCCGCGGCCGCAACGAGACAGCCGATGAGAACGAGCCTCGATCGCCGGCGTAGACGGTGATTCCGTTGGACGTGAAGATTTCGCCTCCCATCTTGTCGTCGCCCCCTTCTATCATCGGCAATCGGTCCTCCTTGCTGCTGCCGCGTCGAATTCGGAACCGCTCGAGCCGGAATCGCGTCGGCATGTCGGGATTGGTCAGGCCTGATGACATGGCCAGCCAGCAATCACTCCCGCTGCCGTTGTCTCCTCCATTTCCATCCAGCGTTGTGCTGTTCAAGCGCGTCCTGGCCTGCAGCAGGCAGCCCCCAGGCCAGAGCATCTCCAGATGCGGCAGCAGGAGCGGCTGTGCCTGGTGCAGTGGCAGGAAGGACGCATAGATGTCGTTCATCCTCGCTGTTTGGACCCGCCGGCTGAGCTCCATCTCCTCATCGAGTCTCTTGTCTATGCGTTCTCGCTCCGTCGCCGCTTGTGGTCCATGATGGCCGCCGTCACTGCCCAACAGGGCCTGGTGCAACAGAATTCGCTTCGTCGCGTGAACGGTCTGCTCGTGCGACTGTTGGAGCTCGGATGTCGAAGTGGCCAGGTTGTGGAAAATGCAATTCTGATCGATTGGTGGCTGAGGTGGAGAGGCCGGCGGTGTGTAGGCCGCTGATGTATCGCCGCCGCCGCCATAACCGTTTCCTCCGCCATTAGTCACGCCTTCCATCATCATGTAGTCCCTCCCTCGATCCCTTGCGCCTCTCGATCGATCACCCCCTTTCTTCTCCTCCACGGGGGGCACCGATCGCTTTCGCTTGCGGTACATTGTCCGCACCGATCACCGCCGCACGTAATAATGTTTACACAATCTAAGCCAGCAGGAGAAGCGATTGATGGTCTTGCGAAGATTCGATGGAGAGACGCAGCCCGCGTTGAAGAAGTGAATTTGTCGTCCGTTGCGAGCCGTTTTGTCGGCCTGGCCAAAAGAAAATCAATTAATTGCATTTTGGATTGAATTTTTGGATTTGGGTTTGCGAAACGTAATTTTTCATTTGCGCAAATACAGGAAGAAAAAACAAGCCCACCCAGCAGTCACGCTTGGGGCAGCGACGCGCTCTCCTCCGTGTCGGCGCGCAGGACGTAGACCGACCGGTAGTCGCCGTCGTGCACTCGCGCGAGCGCATGGACCTCTCTGGCCCACACGTACATCCAGGTCTCGACCTCCACGTTCTCGTGGACGTGACCCTGGCCCATGCGCACGGTGACGCGGTCCCGTCGGTACTCGGCGAGGCCCTCGGGGATGCCCACCACGTCCTCGTACTCGTCCAATCCTCGCAACACCTCGTCTCCGTGCTCATCGGGCACATCGAAGAGCATGCCGTGTACCTGGCAAAGATCATCATCAGCAGCAACATCAACACATCAGCGCCAAAAACAAAGGAGTGTCACAACACAGTTGCACGCAATCATCAAACACAAGAGCGTGCACGTACACGCTCGGCGGGATCGTCGGAAGGCACGACGGCCGGGTACTTCCGCACCTCGGACGGTACCGACACGTCTGTGGTCTCCTTCAGGCCCAGCAGCTGCTCCTCTTCCGTACGCTTGTCGACGATGTACATGCGCCCTGGCAGGGAGGGATGAATGGCCGTCGAAGACGGTCACGACTCAGTCAAGGCCTCGCAGCAGGACCAAGCACAGAGACGATCATGTGGCCACTTGGTGTTCGCTTGTTGTGTTGTTCAGAACAGAATGGACGACGAGACGCCGTCTGAAGTGTGTGAAGTACAGGTGGAGGATGGTGATGTTTGGTGTTTCATCTGACATCGTGAAGTGCCCGCCCTTGGAGGGGACGCGAAGGAGGACGTGAGTACCTTGGTAGTAAGCTGGTCCAACCAGAATGCACTTGCCCATGAATCGCTGGTGAATGCTGGCATTGATGTCTGGTCGGAGCGAACCGTAGACAAAAACGCGGTGTCCCGCGGGAGAGGGGAAAGCAGTCGTGGCCGAGCTCATTGTTCTGTGTATGATGCCTGTACGACCGATGGATAGATTCAGCGATTAAATCTTTCAGTATTTTGTTCGATTCATCAAGAGTAACCGGGAACAGAGAGAAAAAGATGCAACAGGAGCTGCAGGTACCTTGTGGTGTGGGTGAAGCAATTGGCAAACAACGATTGAACAAGAATCGCCGACCGTGTATTGCTTGCCGCATAGGGGGGGTACGTTGCCTGCCGTAGGGCCGGACTTGAATTTCGGGCCAACAACATGTGCTCTGGCCCAGAGCGGGAGTGACAGCCGCGGCCATCGTAGCTCGCTCGTTGAGATGTTGAAGGAGGCAATGCAATGAAGCTTTTTTATCCTTGGGATCCCAAGTGGAAGTGACTCGAACTCTCGGTTGATCCACCTCCCGGCCCGATCAGGAATCACCACATGATGCGCGCCACTTCGCCTGACGGCCAGGTGAAGGGTCGTAGCGCGAAGATGTACAGCGTGGCCGCGTTGACGGCGACGAAGGTGAGGCACTCGACCGCGAGGCACGCCAGGCTCGCCTTGTCGAGCAGCGCTCCGGCGCCGTCGCTTCTGGGCTTCTTTCGCCGGTCCTTCTCCCCCCGGCCCTGTCCTGCTCTGCCGCCACTGCCGTCCTTCGTGCACGTTGCCGTGTGCCGTGCAGAGGAGGAGGAAGAGGAAGCGCAGCACTCGGAAGCGTCGATCAGGCCGGGCGCCGAGGGCATGGTGTGCAGGAGAAGGAAGAGGAAAGGGACGATGAAGTAGCGGAACTCGATCAGCGAAGCCGGAACGAGCACCACCGCCGTGCAGGCGAAGTAGGCCAAGCGCCAGAGCGGTGAGACCTTGGTGCCTGTGCCGTGAGAATGAAAAGAATGCGGTCCCATCGCCGACATCAGCAACGCTCATGGTCACAAGACAAGCTGACGTATCATGAAGAGGAGGCGCGTACCGAGGAGCTTCCACAGGGCGAAGCCGGCCGCGTAGTACACGAGGGAGTAGGCGTACTTGAGGCTCTCGTTTCTCCTAAAGAAGTTCTTCCACACGTAGAAGGGGTAGTGGCGATTGTCGGCAAGGAGGTAAGGATGCGCATACCTGTTCATATCATGTGAATTAGCATGCGCCTAGGAGTGATGTGTCGTGTGTCGTGTGTCGTGTGTCGTGTGTCGTGTGTCGTGTGTCGTGTGTCGTGTGTCGTGTCGCGCGTGCGTGGCGTACGTGTAGTTGTGGATCAAGTAGAGTATGATCGGGAGGGTTGCGACCGCTCCGACCACAAAATGCACGGCGTTCTGCTTCACAACGACGGACCATCCTCGTCGTCGGACTCCGCCAACAAGGCCGAGGAGCAGCCGCGGCCAAACCCACGCCGCGGTAAAGGCGAGGAAGTAGAAGAACTGCACGAAGTGCAAGCGAGGGCTGTGCTGAGTGCGATCGCCTTGGCGCATCGTGTAAGGGAAAAAGAGAACGTGAGATTCGTTGACGCTCGGTTGGGCACGTGGGATGTTCAGTACCAATGACGATGCCTTCGTTGTGGTACACGAAGACGAGAAACGAGGCCGCGAGCACCAGGAAGGTCCATAGCCGCGCGCAGATGGATCGACTGTTGTGCACAGCAAAGCGAAGCAAACCTGAACCCATCAACGATTGCGCTTGTCAGTTAGCCACGCACTCACGCGCAAGCGAAGGCCAGTGTGCACAGCAGGAGTACCTAGCGTGCTGGCGGCACCGTCGCTGCCACCGCGGCTATTGTAATATTGGCGCAACACCATGGAGAAGGCGATGAAGCACACCCACACAATATTGGTCTGTCGGCAGGCGACTGCGAGGAATCCCACCTGGACCATACATCGCCACACAGGCATACCATCAGCCAACCCCAACCCCAGCGCCACACCACATTGACCCAACACGTCTCAGCATGGGAAATGGTGCACGTACCAAGCCGCTGAGGGTGGTCCTGTCGCACAGGGAGAGGTAGTAGCACAGAAATACGAAGAAGGTCGAGACCGTGTCGGTGTAGTAGAGGAAGTAGAAGAAGAACTGGACGGGGAACAGGTGCGGCAGCAGAGCCATCAGCACGCGCTGTGCCGATCGATAGCTGCGACCAGAACGCAGCGAGGAGGTGCTCTGATTACTTTGATAGAGCACGGCCACCAGTCGGTACAAGAGGAAGAAGTTGAGCACGCCGAAGAGCGTGTTCATGCCGCGCATGGCCTCTACCGAGCAGAGGGACAAAGCGCCGTAGTGGTGGAGGCCCGCTACTTGTCGCACGGCGTCGGCCACCTTGAACAAAAGTGCAAAGATAAAGTACCTGCAAACGAGGCCCCTTGTTAAGTTGACCATGGCACAGTGCAGGCGGTGTGCGTGTGGTGCGACGTACAGTCCAGGAAAGGTAGTGATCATGGGGTCCCAGACCCAGAACTCGCCCCGGCAATAGCGTTCGGTCTGTGGCACATGAAACAACTCGTCCTACAGATGCGCAGGTTGGTCGCTTAGCGGCAAAAGTGGTCGCGTTCGCACAAGGCGTAGTGGGGTGGTACAAATACCATGTAGGGTTGGCTCCCAACGTAGTGGTGGATGATGCCTACCAGCGCAGCGTAGCCGCCCAGCAAGAGGGTGCCGACCCCCCACGCCCCCATGCCTTTCTTTCCTTCCAGCCACAAAATATTTTGATATTCTTTTCTTTTTGTTGGTTTATTTTTCTTTTTGCTTTCTCTTCTTCCTTTTCTTGATTTCGAATTTCAAATCCAACTGGACACAGCAAAGGCCGCAAGATGCTGCCACCCACCGCGGTGGTGCCATCTGAATGGTGATCACCATCCTCTCCAATGGTGCCACACTCGCTTATCTTTCTGCCCTCTCATCTTGGTATGCGTGTCGACACATTTCTCAACTTTCTTTTCCGGTCCCACACTCGCAGGCCGGGCGAGGGCGGAGCGGCTTCAAATAGGCCGCGCCGGCCTTGTGAGGGGTAGACCGTACTCTTCAGGATCATATTCCATAGTATTGAGTCTATAGTCTTGTATCCCTTAAACAAGACGAGCCCACTGGGTATGGATGATGACGTCTGTCCCTTGCTCCTGAGCGCGAAGTGCTGCGTTGCGCACACAGTGCCTGCGTCGCCCCTCGGGGCGTCGCATGGCCTGGCGCAACGCGTTGATGACCGTTCCCTTACACCGTAATGCCAAGGGTTGGGTGTGGGATGGAGCGAGTGGATGTCCGACCTACCTTTCATTTTGCCACCCCACAGCACTGAACCAGGTGATCACCACGACTCGTTGGAGGTACGTTTATCTCAATCATCGTTTCTTCTCTTTCTATTGTTCGACCTGAGGATGTTGTGTAGATATCAATCACTTGAGATGGGTGGCTTTATAGGCGGAGCCTAGGATCTCACGAGGTTGGTGATGCAGCGTTGCTCAAGGACCAACACGAAAGGAGAAGGCCACTACCAGTTTGGTTGCCGTGCACGATCCGAAAAGGAAGGCGAAGTGAACCAGGTAGGTACTGAACTGGCTGCACACGTGTCGCTCTAATCGCGGCACCACTTGACCTTGAGTGTGCTGCTATTAGGGACGTGGTGTGGCCAAAATGGCCGCAGGTTACGCCAGAGAGAGAGATAGTGAGAGAGAAACAAGGAGAAATAGAACACACAACCCAGACAGGACCGCCGGGGGACTGAACACAATCTATTGGGCGCGGAGAGACGATGAGGGCGCTGAGCCTCAGCGACTGATCCACCACACCACAAACCACCACCTCAAGCGAGAAGATAGACCAAGAAGGAGAAGAAGAGATTGTCAGAAAAAGGAAGAGATTGGCGCCCCCTTCAACAGCACCAAGTGAAGAGGAACGAGAAAGAGAGAACGGCAAGAGTTGATGGAAGAGGGAGCGGCGATGCTGAGGGCGCGCTCGCGGTCGCGCGGGAGAAGCTACTCGGATCCGCCGCGGCCGATGGACGGGGATCTGGGTCCCTTCTCCGCATCGTGTACGCTCCCCATCTCACACATCGGCCCGCCGATCGACCTCTTCATCCGGCGAAGCAAGGACTACTCGCTCAAGCGAGACACGGAGGAGGACATCGGGGTCGAGGGGGCCAAGTGGGTGAGCCACCTCGCCAACGAGCTGGCCGACAAGCCCGTGACGGAAGATGACTGGGAGATCGTGGCCATCGAAACGACGGAGACAGCGAGTGACAGCTTCAGCCTCCTCCCGGCCCTCGAGGAGAAGACGGTCGCGGCCTACGACGAGGAGCAGGAGGTGGAGGAGGTGGAGGACGACGACGAGGAGTGTCACGAGCACCAGCACGAGAGGGGCGTGTTCGTGCTGGAGCACATTGGGGGCACTACGCCGCCCGCCTCGAACTCGGGGGAGAACTCGACAGAGTTGGAGAGCGCGACGTGCCCCTCGGTGGACTCCCTGGACGCCGTGGACTCACCGGTCAGCTT
>CACVKS010001219.1:0-11343 GCA_902749335.1 Acanthamoeba triangularis
TCTCTCTCTCTCTCTCTCTCTCTCTCTCCCCCCCCTCCCTGGAGTGCCAGTGGCTACTCACAGCGAAAACTACACTTCATAGAATAGAGATTCGACGAGCCCCCCCCCCGATAGATTTGTKAGTAGTACCGGGTAAGCTCGATCGAATCAACTTGATCACATCATCCACCAACGACCAATCGATCAATGAAGAAGGGATCCACCATAGGCGGGGGGAGAAGCCGCTCGGCGGGCCTCGTCACCGCTACGCGCGTCGATTGGTGGCGCGAGCTGCCCAATTGCGCCGTGGTCAATTACCCCAGCGGCACGAGTAGCGACAATGGCGACGATCATCATCGTGATYGCGAATCCGAGGTACTGTGGGAGACGCTCGATGAGGCCGCCGTTCCCACCCACAACGGCGGCGGCCTCGCGTGGGAYGCCGACGACGACGACAGCGGCGGCCACGGGGCGGTCTGGGCCAGCGCGCGGTCGCTCAGTACCTACCCGCTGCTGCCCACGGGCCAGCGCGACGGCGACCCCAACGCCGACTGCGCGTGGGTGCGGCTCTACGCCAACCGGGCCTTCGTGGCGCTGGCCGACGGCTGCAACTGGGGCCACCGCCCGCGCGACGCCGCCCGCTCGGCCGTCGCCGCCCTGCGCGACTACCTCACCCGCCGCTGCGGCCGCGACGCCGTCGTGCCCGACCTCCACGAGGCCGCCCACTACCTCCTGCGCGCCTTTGCCGAGGCCGACCGCCGCATCATGGAGGGCAAGGGCGACACCTGGGAGGCCGGCACCACGACCCTCATCGGCGGCCTCCTCCTCCAGCTCGCCCCGCCGTCGGCTGCCGCCGCTGACGGCGAGGAATGCGAGGAATCTTCGCAGCAGCAGCAGCAGCGGGGCCAGTGGGGCTTTGTGTGCTGCAGCGTGGGCGACTGCAAGGCCTTCCACTACGCGCCGGCGCGGGGCGGCGGCGGTGGCGGCGGCGAGGTGACGGACATCACGGCGGGCAACCGGATGAACGTGACCGACGTGCGCGACCCGGGCGGCCGGCTGGGTCCCTACCTCGAGGGCGGCGCGCCCGACCTGCGCAACCTCAAGCTCTACTTCATGCCCTGCGAGCCGGGCGACGTGCTGCTGCTCGTCTCCGACGGCGTCCACGACAACTTTGACCCGCAGATGCTGGGCCGCCTGCCCAGCGAGGTCGGGCTCGAGCTCAAGAACGACGCCTGGGAGTCGGACGCGGCCCACGGCCACGGCCACGGCCATGGCCACGGCGACGAGTCGGTGGAGGTGGAGGTGGCGAAGGACCGGTTCAGGGCGCAGGCGCTGCAGCAGCTGCTCGAGGCCGGGCCGCTCACGCCGCGCGCGATCACGACGCGCCTGATGGACCACTGCTACGCGACGACGCGCGTGTGCCGCGAGTTCATGGAGCACAGCCCGCAGGCGCGCCAGCCGACGGACTACCGCCAGTTCCCGGGCAAGATGGACCACACCACCGCCGCCTGCCTGATCGTGCCCTCCATGGAGGTCCCCTCTGCCGCCGCCGCCACCAAAACCACCACCTCTTCGTCGTCGTCGTCGTCGTCATCTTCGTCGTCGTAGTCCTCTCTCGTGTGGGCAAACCACAGCCAAGCAAGCTTGTGTGTTGTGGGTCCTTGTACAGTTAAACGTTTTCTGGTTCAACAAATGTAGGCGTGTGGTCGCAGAACGAGAAAAAAAGAAAAGATAAGAAAGAAAAAGCTATATTATTTGAATTTTCTTTTATTACCTTTTTCACTGGATTACCTTATTGCGGCTTTTCTCTTCCTTTCTTTTTTCCGCGCTGGGGCGGCAAGTGCAACAAGGTGAAGTTCAACGGTACCGGGACGGGACTTGGAGTAGTTCTTCGTTCGACCCATCAACCGCGGCATGTCGAGTGCCCCAGGGAAGTTCGCCGTGATCTCGTTTGCGGTCTTCTTCCTGGCGGTCTCCGTCTCGGTGGGCTGTGTCAGCGCCGGGGAGCCGGGCTACTGCACGGTGGCCAGCCCCTCCTTCGGGGAGCAAATCACGTGCGCCAACGGGGGCACCTTCATCGATCGGTACCCCGACGACTTTGGCTACTGCTCCTGTCCGACGCCCTCGTGCCCCTCGGGCTACGAGTTCCAGATCGACTGCTCCTGCACGCCCTCCACCTGTCCCGGCAACAGGCGCAACTCGGACTGCAGCTGCGACTGCTCCGGCGTGCCCTGCGTCGGTGGCACTCTCACCGACACCTGCCAATGCGTCTGCTCCAGCCCCCTGACCTGCCTCAACGGTGGCGCTGAGACCGAGTCGTGCACGTGCGATTGCGACAGTGCGACCGTCCTGTGCCCCAACGGGACCAACGCCGACTGCTCGTGCCGGTGTCCGGCAGAAGGCGACCGCAACGCCGACTGCACCTGCGTCCACGCGTGTCTCGACGACGAGATCCAGGACCCCAACACGTGCAACTGCTCGTTGGACCTGACGGCGGGCACCCCGAGGTACCCCCCGCCCAACTCCCCCTGGTACCGCATCGCCGGCGCGTACGGAACCTACTTGGTGCAGGCCTGGCTGGGGTTTCCCTACGGCAACAGCCCCAACCTCCTGTACCTCGACCTCGAGAGCCAGGCGAATCGGAGCGGCGCCTCCTGCGCCGACTCGGGCGGCCTCTTTTACGGCTCCAACCTGGCTCATATCAACATCAGCCAGAGCGTGGGCGCCGTGGTGAGGCTCAACGGAGACGGAGGGGGAGGCTGGCTGTACCGGGTCCTCCGGTGTGTGGCCAGCACCAACGTGCTTGTGATGGAGCCCTTCAAGGGTGTCTGGTCGTTGCCCGACTGGTCGATCGACGCCATCCACTGCCCTGCCGATGCGACTGGCATGGGCGACTGCTCCAAGTGCATGCCTCGTTGGCGAAATCCCTACATCGACTCGGCCTCCTACACCTCGACCTGCTTCGGCGGGCCAAAGCCGCCCCAAGCCCGTTCTCTCACCTCCGTGGTCCTCGCCGGAGGAATCTTCGCCTACCTCGACCCCGCGCAGCGGATGCACATCCGCTTGCCCCCGCAGGTCAACTGCTCAACAGCGGACGAGGTCCTGTTCGGCCCCGTCGGCTCGACGAGGAGCAAGTACCTGCCATTTGTCACAGACCCCCTTGGCGCGTGGCGATACACCTCTTCTAACGTGTCTTGCGACGACAACTCGTCGACCATCGCGCTCTGGCCCTACGAGTGGAGCACGGCCAACTGCCCCCACCTGGACTGCTCGTCCTGTCTGCCCTCGATGAGCTCTGATTGCGTCTCCAGCAGGATGGCGCCCAGCGGGGTGCAACTCACCACCTCCTCGCGCACACTCAACCTGACGTGGGACTACGCAGGCTCGGCCTCTTCCTTCGGCGTCTACTACAACGCCATCGTTCCGTACCCTTCGCCGGTCTCCCGCTGAGCCATGTCTTCATCGTCTGACCCGATGTGGTAACCAGGGGTGCTCAATGGGGACCCAATTACTGGATCGAGGTGACAACGAGGAGCTTTGTGATGACGATCCGTACCCACTCTTCCCGCTATTAAGCTCTCACGACCCCTGCCCGATCGCATGTGGTTGACCTGTTGGCGGCCAACAGCTGCCAATGTGGTGGAGCTGTCTCTGCAGGTGGTCGCCATCGGCAGCGATCGGCGGGAGAGTCCTCGAAGCAACCGGGCCTGGTCCTGGTGCCAAGGCTCCACGTGCAGTAAGTGAGCCTACCTCCATTCCAGCTCGAGAAGGAACCGGCGATGCCTTCATGCCGCTAACACCTCCTCGCCACCCTTACAGTCCCGCCCTCCTTCAACTGGCGCAAGTCTCGGTCCTGTCCCACGGCCATTCTGAACCAGGGCTCCTGCGGCTCCTGCTGGGCGTTCGCCACGGCAACGGCGGCCACGGACCGCGTGTGCCATCTGCTGACGCAGGACACCGTGTTCTCGCCGCAGGAGCTCATGGACTGCAAGACCTGGTCTGATCCCGCTTCCCCGTGTGATGGCGGCTTTCTCCGACAGTCGGCTTCGTTGATCAGGAACAGCGGCCTCCCGACCGCCAGCAGCGATCTGAACGGTGGCTGCCTCCGGTATCAGGCGGACAAGCGTTCGTGCACTGTACGACCACCCAAAACAGCCCTTTGAGACCATTCTTTCACTATGGCTTGACCACCTTCTCCTTCTCTGGATCTGTGCCCTTCCTCAGGATCTATGCGACAACGGCGCGCCCAAGAACAGGACTAAGGCTGTGGCCAATTATGAGCTCCTGTTTTCAAGCTGGGTTGGGGTCACAAGGATATATTTGGAGGTCTACACCAACGGCCCCATTCCTGCTGTCATCTACCTGTGCAACAGCTTCTATGACTTCTTGTGCGTACTGGAACTCCTCTTGTTGTGTTTGGGGGCCTTCCCTGCGCTCACACACCTCGCCGGGGTGCCTCCATGTTCTCTGTGAGCAGTAACAACAACCCGAGGGGAATATACTCCATCGACTGCAATGCCGCATCCTCAGACTTTCTGGGCGCCCATGCGATCAGCATTATTGGGTTCCGTGTGCTCCGCTTCATCCTCTCTCTCCTCAACCGAGCAGAGCTTCGTCATCGCTTTGCTGATGCCCATCATGAATCACCGCGTTTCCCAATGGCAGGTGGGAAACGAATTTGGATGGCTATCGCTATTGGCTTTTCGCCAACTCCTGGGGCTCTGGCTGGGGAGATGAAGGCACGAGAGCTTAATATATATATATATGTATATATATATATATCCTCTTACACGCGCTTGTGTGGTTGGTTGCTGCGCGAACAGGACTGGGCCGCATTGCCCAGAGTTGCTCTTCAATCTTAGCTCTGGATATTCTCACCGTCCCCATGGCTTATCGCCCCCCCAGCAAGCGGGGGGCGGATGAGCGCCAAGATGTCGATGTGGACCCGGTAGATGTGGATCCCGAAGATATTCCGCCACCTATCTTGGCCGGTGCTCCCACGCCGGGCGACGTCAACACCGTGACCGCCATGAACGCGGCCCAGGTGCGCGCCTCGTGCCACCTTTTGCTCTGCTCACTTAGTGTTTTAGACAAGACATCTAATTCCTGTGTGTGGTGACGTGTGTTCCAAATGCCAGGTGGCACTGGACCAGTGGAGCAGCACCCAAGCCTCCGGCGCTACCTACCAGCTGACCGCCCTCAACGCCATCACCTATCAGGTTGCTCCCTCCCTCCCAACATTATGAGCAGGAGTCGGCGCTTCTCATCATCGCAAGTGCCACGGAACTAGGTGGTGTCTGGACTCAAAACAACCACCGACCTGGTGGCTACCAGCGCCCACGACACCATCCGCCTGGTCTCGACGCACTACACTGACCCGGCGGGCAACATTGCCAGTTTTGTCGTGCATCGGGCCAGTACGTTCTGTTCTCGTCGCACGCACGCACACACGTAAGATGCTCACTTCGCACCCTCTCATTTTCTCTGCTGGGCGCTACTCCGTGACAGCTACCACCTCTGTTGCAGCCAGCTTCAGCTCGACCGCCATCGTGCTGGCGGCGCTCAGCGGCTGCGCGTTGCTGCTCACGGTGGCGGGCATCGCCGCGGGGGCTGCCGTCGTATACACGAGGCACCGCCGGGCGAGCAGGGCCTTGCTCGCTGCCCATCATGTGCAGCTTGGCGGACCCAACATGGAGGTGCGTTTCGCTCTCTTCTCTTTTTTTCTCTCTCGAGCGCGAACGCTTAACAGCTTTGCTTGCCTGGCTACCGCAGATGGACAGCATCATCCAAGGCATCGTCGACGGTCAGGACAAGGCGAGCGCACCGCGGCCCCCCAACCCACAGCCGGAGCCGAAGATTCGAGCAGAAGAAGAAGAAGAACCGACGTGGCGCATGCGCATCAAGTCCATCACAGCGCGCGCGCCGACCATCCTCATCGACAGTCGCACCACCAAGAACAAGCCCCTTCCTCTGGGCGCCCTCGTCAGTCAGCCCCGACCTCAACAAGGCTAAGGTGTTTTGCTGAGAATGATAAATTCCTTAGGCTCGTCACCTGCTCGACCAGAACGGTGGCTGCCCAGGGTGATAGCACCTCTTAAAGAGCCGCTGTCTATCCTTCATTCTCAGTTTACGTTCAGCGTGCGTCATAGGTGGACCCAAGGTATGGTGCTGTGAAGTGAACCAATGGAAACAAAGCAAGGCGGTTGAGTCCACATTTCGTTTGTGTTTCATATTCACGTTTCGTTTTGTCGTTCTTCTTTGTTTATCTCAAAAAAGGATATTCATCCAAAAAAGGGTCAGACTGGAGGAAAGTGAAAGCCACAAGTGAAGTGAAAGCCGCAAGGAACGGTAGAGCTTTTTCGAGGTGTAGCGAGGAAAGGAACTCAACAAAGCGAATCTATCAGCTAGAGTGTGCTTCAGCCGTACGGCTCGATTGGATAGATGTCGGCGGACAGGTCGCCCCAGTTGCTCCTGTTGCTGGTACTGGCCAGCATCGCGTTTTCCAGTGGCCTGGCGACTCCCAAGCGGCAGCTTGTCGCCAACCCAACCTATGCCTGCTCGCTTCGCTCCACCGGCCAGGTGGACTGTTGGGGAAGTGGTTATTCATACCAGGCTTGGTTGCGTAGAGACCGAATGTACTGGTCCATCTCATCGGGTGACAATCTCGTCTGCGTTCTTGGCTACGACGGCTATGTTCTCTGTTGGGGTGACTGGATTTTTACCTATCCCTCACCTGCTCAGTCGGTCGTGGTTGGTGACGCGGGCATATGCGTGCGAATTAACGATGTGGCGTTTCGATGCCAGGGACAATACCTTGGTAATGACGTGCCTGCCTACTATCCGATGACCCAGGTGGCCATAGGAGGCCGCGTGGCCTGTGGCATCCTCGCTGGAGACCAGACCCAGGTTCATTGCTGGAGCACAGAGACCTCTCTTCCTGACTGGCCCCCCTGCGGTGCAGCCCCCGACCAGAACTTCTACTGTCTCCTGCCTTCAGCCGACGCGCTGGTCGAGATTGCCGTGAGCGACTCAATGATCGTGTGCGGCCTCGAAACCACCGGTAATTTGGTGTGCCTGCCACGATTCACGTTCGATATTGACCTCGGGGCTTACATCGAAAACCCTGCCTCTGTGCCTGCACCTCTACAACCTCCGTCGGGCGCGTTCCTGCCGGGCACCCTCGTGACCTATGGCGACGACTTCTGCGCGTTGCGCGTGAACCACACTGTCGCCTGCTGGGGCAACAGTAGCTACCTCGCCGCCGCAGCGGGAACGCCGGCCTCCGAGACCGCCTTCGTACAGGTGGTGATGGGCGAGGGATTCGCCTGCGGTCTCCAACCCGAAGGTACGCCCCTGTGCTGGGGCAGCGCTTCGAACGGGGAGCTGAGCCCACCAGCGGGCGTAGCCTTCACCCTACTGGCGGCCAGCAGCGGCTACGCGTGCGGCATGCGCGACGAAGGCGAGGCGACGATCTGCTGGGGTGCCATGGCGCCTGTAAACATATCGTGCCCCACGGCCTGCTTCCGCAACGGCACCCTCAACGCGACAGACTGCCGCTGCCAATGCCCCTCGGCCAATATGAGCTGCACGTGCCCGCTGGACGCCTGCAAGAACGGAGGCCGCGTGAAGAACGACGGCTCCTGCTCGTGCGAGTGCAACAACTACTGCCCAAGAGACGGCTGCGAGCGCCTAGCCGACTGCTCGTGTCGCTGCCCTGTCGCGACCCAGCCGAAATCCCCAAATCTGCCCGTGGCGAACAGTACAGAACTGCAGAAGTCGTGGGAGACGTATCTGATCGCAGGGGGCGGGTCAACCTTCCCGGTCAGGAAGCTGCCGGGCCAGAACATCGCCGGTGCGCCCGAGTGTAGCACGGCCATGCTCTTGCTGCGCTTGGCCGACACGGCCTGGTGGAGCGGAGAAGCCAGCTGCGCCGATTCGGGGAGCCTGTTCGTGGGGGCCAACATGGCCCACCTGGACATCAACCAGCGCCCACTGGCCTCGGTGCGGTTTTCGGGCGACCAGGACGGCGGCTGGCTCTACCGGATCGTTTCGTGCGAGACTGAGAGCAACTTGCTGCTGGTGTGTCCCAGCAACTGGCTGGCCAATACCCTGCACTGCCCCGACCGGGACTGCTCCCAGTGCCTTCCGCGGGGAAGGGAAATGAACAGCAGCAGCCCGGCTGACTACAGTACCACGTGTACCCGGGGGCCGGCTCCAGCCCAGGCCCGCAAGCTGCGGTCCGTCCTTGTGGCCGGCGGCTACTCCGGCTACCACGCCGATCCGCCGCAAAGCGGTTCCTCCGCGTGGCGAGTCCCGCTTCCGCCCGATGTTACCTGCGCCACGCGGTTCCTCATGTTCAGCTCACGGCGGTATCAGGCTGAGTGGGTTGGCGGGGGAATGCTCATGAGCTGGCGCGAAAACCTCATCGTCCAACTCGGTCCGGACGGAAGCGACGGCGGCTACCAGTACATCTACCGCGGTTGCGACGAGGCGACCTCTTCGCTGCTGTTGGAGCCCCAGTGGAACATCACTTCCGAACACTGCCCCTACCTGGACTGCACCGCCTGCTTGGCCTCCTCCCCGGCGGGCGACTGCTCGCCCAGCCACATGGTTCCCCACGACTTGCAGGTCGTTCCCGGCCCCAACAACAGCGTGATTCTATCCTGGCTCGACGATGGAGCACCATCGGGCACCCACTATGCCGTATATCTCAGGTGCGTGTGTCCGAGTTGAAGTACTTGCGGAAGGAAAGACGCCTGACCGTGTTGTCGTGGCCAAATCAGGAGCGCCCGCTCATCGATCAGATACACCACTCAGTCCAGAACGTTGCAGATCAATATCGGTAAAAACCTGTCTTCTCCTCTGGGCCTGCGTGCGTGCGTGCGTGCGTGTTGCGTGTTGCGTGTTGGCTTAAAGTTTGTGGACTTGCAGGCAGTGGGCTCGCCAGTGTCTACGCGGACGTGGTTCGAGTGTACTGCCCGGCCACCTGCCCGACTGGAGGTTGTCCCTCCCCTAACAGCCTCGCAGCCGGCCAGCTGGTCCGATCGGTGGAGGGGAGCGAGGGGTGCGAGGGAGGCGAGGTCGATTGCATGGGCGTGTGCGACGGCCCGGCTCTCCTTAATCCGTGCGGTGTGTGCGTTCTGCCCGCCGACTACTACCACGGCGATGGCTACTCGGTCGACTGCGCCAACACGTGCGGTGGCTCGGCTTACATCGGCGACTGCGGTGTCTGTGTGGGCGGCCGCTCCGGCCTTTCGGTCCGTTGTCCCTGCTCCTCTCTTTCGTTGCCTTTCGCCCGACTTCTCCCCCCCCCCCAATCGCTCTAACTCCTCTTGGTTTCCGCGCAACGTGTGGTGTTACAGCCGAACGCACTCAAGGACTGCCAGGGGGTCTGCTACGGCAACGCGACTGTCGACGAGTGCGGCGTGTGCCGCGCCGATGGCGACAACCGTCCGAGTGCTCGGGACTGCACGGGCCTGTGCGGCGGCAAGGCGGTGGTGGACGAGTGCGGCCAGTGCGTGCTGGGCACCACCAAGCGCGAGTTCAACGCCGACATGGACTGCGCCGGCCAGTGCTTTGGCAAGCGCCTCCCCACCGACCCGTACGCCCGACCACCTTGTCCCTCTAACCTTTGCCGGCTAATATGAGGGGACGATACAGGGCCTGTCAGTGTAAGCGCGAGGAGCTGGACAAGTGCTTCGTGTGCGGCGGCGACAACTCCACGTGCACGGGCTGCGACGGGGTGCCCAACTCGGGCATGGTGCGCGACCTGTGCGGCGTGTGCGGCGGCGACAACACGACCTGCTGCTTCCTGTCGTTCCCCCAGGCCACCGTCGTCATCCGCAACTTCAAGGCCATCGCACTGCGGACCACGCTGGACGCCGGTGAGACTGTACTAGTCCAGAACTTGCACGAGAGCCGTGCCTACACGGTCACGCTCGAACGGATCGACGAGGCCAAGGGCAAGACCAAGCGGCAGCGCCGAGTTTTCCCGCTGCTGCAGCCCGGCAATGAGCTGCGCGTGGAGCTCTCGCGGCCGGGCAAGTACCGACTGACCACGGTGGAGAGCAGCACGGCGTCGACGATCCTGACCGTCCGCTACAACGCCAAGACCACGGACGCCTGCGGCAACTGCATCGACACCGACCGCTTGGACAAGGCCTCSTCGCTGCACATGGCCGCCTACGAGCACTGCTGCTCGGTCATGGAGTCCGACAACGTGCACGCCTGGTTTGCCACCACTCACTACCACGACGCCCTSGCGTTGGAGGCCMCCGCCACCCGYGTGGTCCAGCGTTCGGATAGCTACAGGGTGGCGCCGACCAGGCACCTGCTGCGCCTGGTGAAGCCGCAGATGGTGGACACGTCGGTGTGGMACCCCACGGACCAGCGGCTGGCGGTGGGCGACCTGGTGGTGCTCGAGAACCGCGACCTGCTCGACCACGTGATCTCCATCACCGGGCCGCAGCCCCTGCCCGACGTGGTGCTCGCCAGCGGCACGGTGGCYGTCGCCGGGCCGCTGCTCACGCCGGGCACCTACCGCGTCGAGTCCCAGAACAACCTCATCAACACCACCTTCACGGTCGAGTTCGMCTTCGCCTGCACCGTCCACGCGTACGARGGGCCGCAGGTGGGGGGACACCACTCGGCCGTGRTGGTGGGGCTCGCCCTGGCCGGCGGCTTGGGCCTCACGGCGCTCCTACTCGCCGTCGCGGTSTACCTSCGGACGCAGAAAACCGCAGACAACAGYGTCGCGCTGGCCGCCCACACCTAGGCGGCACCCATGACCAACACCACCGACCACGTCTAGAGGGGGGGGGGAGGCAAAAGGCCGGTTGTGGACGTAGTATGTGTTGTCTTGTAAGACACAAAAAAAAAACTATTCAATGGCAATCAGCTCCGCCTATTTGTGGAGCCTGAGCCTGAGCCTGCTGCGCCTCCRGCTCAGGGGGGGCTCAGGGCTCAGCCCGAGTCGTGGGCGCTGCCGTGCTTGGGGCTTCGCCTCCTGGCGGAGCCCTTGCGGCCGGGCTCCAGCTGCTTGGCGCGTCGCATCAGCTCCACCACCTCGAGCGACTCCGGCGCCAGGTTGTAGAACAGCGGGTGCTGTCGTGTGTGTGCGTCCGTCCGTCAGCGCACACGCCGCACGCCACACGCGCTGTGAGGGGGAAGAAGAGGCCAACGTACGCGGAGGAGCTCGTTGGCCGAGGGCCTCTTCTCGGGCTCGCGGTAGAAGCACAGTTCCTGGAAGTGCTGGAAGGCCGCCGACCAGCGGTCAGGGTCCTTCAGCGGCGGAATGCCCTCGCTGAAGATCCGTTGCAGGGCCTGCCGTGTGTCGTCGTGTCGTGAGCGATAGAAAGTGAGGGG
>CACVKS010001220.1:0-11337 GCA_902749335.1 Acanthamoeba triangularis
CCACTGCGTGACCTGCGCCACATCATCTTCGCTCGGGGCCACCAGCGCATTGAGCTCTTCCCATTCGAGATGACGCCCGTAGCGGTCGGGGCGTGCGGGATCGGACGAGGCCTCGACCGATTCCTGTACGGCCCGCAGACCGTCGGCGTTCTCCTTGAGCGCCACGTAGGCCTTGATCAGGGGCAGCTGCTGCTCATCAGCATCGACGGCAGCGCGCTTGGTGCTGACCCATTGACGGGTCTCCGCGGGGGTGAGGGGGCGCCAGTGCGAGCGGCCGCTCGAGGCACGCTTGCTCACAAATCCACGTAGGCCGGATGACGCGCTCGCGACCGCCAGTGCCGCGGCCAGCACCACAAGAAGGACAAGGATCGTAGCCCTCGCCATGTTCAGGTCAATCTGCTGAAGATCTGCAGCTCTGAAGGCGATATCTTTTCGGGTCCCAATTATTCATTTATCAATCCAGGATTTAACCACACACGGCGTCGACAATAAAGTGACGCTTCCGCGGCAAGACCTGGCCGAACAAGCTGCCCTGAAAGGACGAGCTCCACGGGTATGGCCAAGTGGGTCTGATGGCCAGAGAGGATACCGTACCCAGTTCCAGAAAGAGATAGAGATGGACTCCAAGGAGGTGTTGACAAGATTAGAAGCTTCACGGCCAGGTGACGTCACCGGCTACTCCAGCGCGGCAGAGGCGATGTGGGACCTGCTGCATCACCCGCACTGCGTGCTCCCCAAGCTCGTGCTCTACATCCGCTTCTTCGTCAACGCTGGCCTCGGTATCAGTCACAACAACCTTTTCGTCGTTCACAAGCACGATATGGCTCTGTTCACCTCCGGCAACGACCACGGCTTGGACAAGCAGTCCGAGGAGCGGCTGTGGCGCCTGGTGATGGGGTCCCGCCTGTCGGAGTGGACTGGTTGCGGACACTTTGCGTCCGTCATGCGGCACAACCTCTACTTTGTAAGCCGCGAGGAGGAAGAACGAGCCGCCGCTCTGAGCCCCTTCACCACGCCGGCCCAGCTGCTGGACCACCTCGACCCGGCCGGGAGAGCACGCACAGAAGACTCGGAGGAGAAAGGGCTGGTGATCCGGGTCGAGTTCTCCACGTACGACGCCGATGCATGGAGCCAGTGGGGCTGCAACGCCGGACCGAAGCCCGAGGCGCTCGACTTTCACGCCTACCTCATTGATATTCCTTCTGCTGCCTGGGTCCGGGACCACTACGACGGCGACGACGGTGGCGACCAGGCACCAGCGGCATATGTGGTGCAGTCGCTGTGGGAGCACTACGACGTGTCGGTGCGGCCGATCTCCGCTCGTGACCTCCGGCGCCACTTCCGCTTCCTGGCCCTGTTCGACGGCAGCACGCGGATGGCCAACAGCGAGCGGTGCAGACTGACCCACCCGTCCTTCTGGAACGTCCCGCTGCCTCGCACCCAGGGCCGGCCTCGGCCTCAGCCTCGGTCCCCATCGTCGCACCACTCGCCGCTCGAGCCCTATCTAGGCGAAGGGCTCGACCCACTGCTGGAGCGACTGGAGTCGCAACAGGCAGCGCACGTGGATGTCGATGACGTGGTGGTGTCGGTGCTGGACGTGTTCAGCGTGGCGGCCTACGATGGTTGCGAGACCAAGGACAGGCTGGCGAGCTACCTGCGCCAGGCGCGGTTGGCAGACGGCGGGGCGCAGCTCACGTTGCCCTACGGGCTGCTGAACTTGACGTCATCAGCGGGTCCACCTCATCGGGGGTGGAGCCAGGTGCTTCAGGCTGTAGAACGGGTGCACGGGGCCACCGAGGCCAAGCAGAAGAAGGCCGGCAAGAAGGGCGGCGGGCGCATCCTACCCCTCGTCGACTACCTGCCCTCGCCGCACCCCGACACCAAGGGCCGGTACTGGAACAGCCCAGCCAGCGACGACTTCGCCCTGATTCCGTCGGTAAGCATTGGACCCGACGGCGAGAGCCGCGGTGGTACCAAGAGCGAGAAGCGGAGCCGATGTACACTATCGTGAGCAGCTCCCCCACCCCCCGCCACCCTCACAAGTTCTAGTAGAGAGAGAACCTCAGTTGTAAATAAATAGAGAACACATCAAGAAAAAGAAGAAAGGTCGGGCGTTTGATTGATCACTGCTCGCGCTCTTCGGTGTCGTCGCGACTGCGGAGGACGATGTCCTTGAGCTGCATCAGGTGGCCGATCTCGTAGTCGGCGAGTCCGTTGGAGGTGGGCTCCGTGTGCGTCACCAACACGGACGTCCAGCCCACACTACCAGCGCAGCGTCTCGAACAGTTAGTTTCAACCGCAGCTGCTGATCAATCGGAGTCGGAGAGTTGCGCGCACCCTTTGGCGCCGTAGACGTCCGCATCAACCTCGTTGCCGATGAAGAGGATGCGCTTCGGGTCGCGCGACTGCACCGACACAGCGAAGCGACTGAGTTCGCCATACAACGATCGATAAAGAAGAAGCAGCAGAAGAACAAAACAGAAGAGAGGGCAGAAGCCGCCACGCACGTGGATGTGTTCGATGTTGGCCGTCCGTGCTGCGGTAACGAAAACCTCGGCATCGGGTTTGACAAAGCTGGCGGACAGTCATGCACCAAGCGTGAATTAACGTAGAACAGCAGAAGCATCCACCTGGGTGTGACGCACCCAACCTCACCGCCCATCACGACCGCTTCGAAGTGGCCAGGGTCGATCCCGGCTGGATGGGGGCGTGAAGGTGGTGGTGAGCTGATGAACAGCACGACGCGCAGCCCGAGACGCAAGAGAAAGCACCTTTGGCGATGCGCTTGCGCATGGCTTGTTCGTCGAGCTTGGAGTTGCGGATGAGGCCCACAGGCAGGCCCGCCTCCTCGCGCAGCCAGCGAATGATCTCCTCCGCTCCGCCGTACAGGCCCGAGTCGGCCGTCACCTCCACCTGGAACGACGTGCACAAGTACTCCTATCGTCCCGTGGTGGGCGCCAGTGAGTTGTGTGTGCGCGCGCGCCGTGTGATGGTTCAAGGTGTCACCTTGTCGCGCTGGTCGAGCCCATCAAGCCCCAGCTCCTGGAGCAGGGCGCAGAGGAAGTCGCCCCAGGAGAAGGTCCGTGAGCCATCCTCGCCCTTGTGCTGGTGCATCAGTCGGTCGAAGAGCCGCTTCAGGTCCTCGAACGGCGGCAGTTGATAGGCGGTAGACCCCTTTGCGACGTTGGCATTGTTGGCGGGTTCATCCACGTCACGGTCGCTCTCGCCTGTGGCTGTGGCTGTGATAGGAATGGCGACCTCTTTGCTTACGTGCCTGTGCTGCAGCAGCTCCTTGAGCGCGTCGTAGAAGCGCCGCAATCTGCGCTCACGAGCAACCTCAATCAGTTTCCACACAGTACACTCAACAATCCCGGCCCACATTGCACGGCCTACCTCAGCTCTGTTCTCTGCTGGGTGTTCATCCCGCTCTTCTTGGCCAGGGTGCCCTTCCAGTCGAAGAACACGTAGTCATAGGGCACCTTGGCCTCTGGCTTGTGGATGTGTGCGTTCTCGGGTCCTCTCACCTCATCGCCTCGCTCTACACCCCACGCATGTACAGGTAGACACTTTTAACAACAGGGCTGTAACTCACCACGCTTGCCGTTGCAGTGCTGGTGCGTACCGAGGTCATTCACATCAAAGCCAATAGGCGCCTCTTGCTGTGCCCCGTTGGAAGGCTCTATGGTGGTAGAGTCCATCTTGCTCCAATCTTTTGCTTTGCTGTATATCTGCGCTTGGCCTGGCTATGTCGGTTGGCGCGGAGTTTGTCCGGTGCCTTTTCCATTGCATTTCCTCTGCGATTGGCCGAAAGTTTCTTGAAATGTGTGGAATGCCCGAATAGCTATTTTTTTTTTTAATACAATTTATTTTTTTACCACAAAAATCTAATAATATCGAATATACAGTCGAGGGTGTTGGGGTGAATGAAGGAGATGATCGATCCTTCCTCACCACCCTCTTGGTACCCCTTGGAGGGGTAGTGTCGCAGAACCAGGTCTGGTTGCCGTGCGACCATGAAGATGAAGAATTATCAGAAGTCGCTGGCCTTGCGGGAGAGCAGGAGTCGGCGGTCGATCGGCTCCGTGCTACCGTGGAACTGGTCTTGCTCCTGCTCCTCGGCGTCGTCGCACACGAAGCTGAAGGTCCAGCTCGCCGTGCCGTCGGCCGAGACCTGGTCGAGCATCCACCGCCGCTCCTCGGCCGGGCGCACCATCGACTCGACCCGCTCGTCGTGCTGGTAGGTGAAGCCGCTCTCGTCCACGCACTCCTGGTCATCGAGCTGCGATAGGAAGTTGAAGGTGGCACCGAGTCCGCGGGCCACGCGGCGCCGGACGCGTCGCACGGCGAGTGAGCCGAAGCCCTTGGGCACGGCCGGCTCGGCCTCCTCGTCGCTCATCGCCGGCACCTCGACAAAGTACTCCACCTTCTTGAGCGAGGGCTGGCGCATCAGCTTGGGCGCGGGCTGGAGCTGCTGCTTGTGGTGGTGGAGATGCATCGTAGCCGGGGCCACTTCCATATTGATGGTAGTGGATGTATATGGAAAGGTCTGAGGGCTGAAGAAGAAGAAGAGGAAGGACTCGAGTACGGTCTCTTCGCTCTGTAGAGAGGTGATGTAGAGAATGGGTTGGCTGTAAGAAAAACGAGTAAGAATTGAGAAGTGACCAGGTTTTATACCCCGTCGTATAGGTGGGCGGAGCTTTGTGGTGGTGTGTTAGGCGAGATATAGAAGCCATGGCATACAGCCAATTGCCAGCGAGCTGAGGGATCAGGACTCCTCGTTCCCATGGCCGCACCTCAAGTACGTCGCACGGGCGTCCGGACTTACGGAGTGAACCCTCGGGTTAAAAAAGAAAAAGAAATTGCAAAAGAAATTGCAAAAGAAATTGGGTGTCCTGGGCAGCTCTGCTACTTGGTGAGGAACTTGCGTCGTTCCTCGCGTCGCCGCTTGCGCTCCTCTTCCTCCTTGGCCCATTGGGCCTCGCGCTCTTTCCGCTCCTCCTCGCGCTGCTTCCTTCGCTCCTCCAGCTCCGGGTCGTTCACCAGCAGCGCCATCAGCGAGTCTTGCCTGTACCAGCCCCCGCCGCAGCACTCACCCTCAATCGCGGCACACAGCAGTAACACGCAACACAAGGCAACACAAAATAGTGGGTTGCGATGTCGTACCGGAGGAGCAACTTTTGGCCGACGTCGTCGGCAGCGCCGGAGAGGAGGGAAGAGGGACCCGGCCCCAAGCCGCTCAAGGGCGACAGTCCCTTGCCGTAGGGCGACGTCCGCGGCGAGTCGTATAGCGACGCCCGCGGCGAATCGAACAGCGACGCCCGCGGTGAGTCGAAAAGACCCGACGCCGCCGTGTGCGGCGAATGGGGGGACGATATGGGCGAGACGCCCGTCACATCGGTCCGATCAGCACCGCCTCCTCCAGCGCCGGGCTCTATCTGTCGCTCGACCTGCTGGTGCTGGTGAAGCTGCTGGAGTTGGCGCAGCTGCAGCGGTCGGCGCTTCGGCTTGATGGTCTCCTCGGCCGCTGCGGTGAAGGTGGGCGACGGCAGGCGGTCCTCCTCGTCGCCGCTGCTGTTGCCGCCGCTGTCCTTGCTCTTGCAGGAGGAGCTGCCCCCGGCGGCGCCGATGAGCTCGCCCAGGAACGGGATGTAGTCTTCGCTGTCGGAGTCGTCCAGGTTGTCCTCGACGCCGCTGAAGCACGACGAAAAGGGCCACCCGGGACACGGCAGCAGCTAACCGACCGCCCTTGTACGTTAGATTCGATGGCTGTGCGTGCGGTGCGTGTGTGTGCGGTGTGCCGTACCGGAAGTTTGGTGATTCGTTCGAGGTCGCGGATGATGGCCGAGAGGGAGATGTAGTTCCGGCTGTCGAAGCCCAGGAACATGAACCGTCCGTTGTTCTTGTAGACGTAGATGTTGTTCGGGTTTCGGCCCTCCGTCCGCATCAGGGTCAGCGCCAAACACACGCCTGTTGGTCGTGTGCGACACACAACACAGCTCTGTTGGTCTCCCAGTCCAACAACCCTCAGTTTAAGTGCAGTGGTGGGGCGAATGGGACCTTCTTTGGAGGTCATGCGGAAGAGGAATGAGCCCGCCTGGCGGCCCAGCAGACGCCGATGGGCTTCGCCTCTTCGCACAAAGCCGTGGAACCACCTGTGCAGACACAGAGGCGTGTACGTGTTGGCCATCGCACACAACACGCACGACGCGCACTATTCGCACGCCGCACGCCGCACGAATTCAATCGGTGTGTGCGATCCGTACCTTTCCATGAGTAGCTCGCGGATTTCATCGAGCACGCACGGGTGGGAGTGGGAGTCGTCGCGCAGGAGCGGACCAAAGAGGCCCGTGATTTGCCCGAACTGCTGGATGTTCACGAACTCCTTGCCCTCCACGTCCGCTGCACAGGGGTTTTGCCACACGCCGATCGCACACGCATCGCAGACACCGCACACGCATGGTTCACAGTCAGAAAGACAGGGCTAAGCGTGCGTGTCATGTGCGTGCTGGACGCATTGGCGAGGGCCACGCACGACGAGCCAAGAGCTTTTTGAGGCAGAGGTAGTTGGTGGTGGCCGTGTCGAGCTTGGTCTTGTCGATATTGCGCGGCATCCTCTGGCGGATGAACCGATAGAACGACGCCGCAAAGTTCTGCCACGGCACATTGTGCTGGACGAAGACGAAGACGAAGACGAAGACGAAGACGAAGACGAAGACGAAGACGAAGACGAAGGAAACGAGAAACACGTCAACGCCAGCACAGGGGCACAGCGAATGGAATAGAAAGGCGGCGTGGTGGTGGTGGTGGTGGAAGTTACGTACCTGGCGAAAAAAGTATTTCTTCCAGAAACGACGTCCTTGGTCATCGAGGATCGCGATCTGGATGAGGATTTGGTCGATCTTTTTGTTGATCCGCTCGAACGACGGACGCTGTACGGCAATGTCGAAATTAATTCGGTGGTGGTGGTGGTGGTGGTGAGGAGGGCGTTAAGGATACCTTGGCAAAGTCTGTCTGCCAGCACTCCTGCATGAGCTTTTTGAGGGTAGAGATGCAATTGGCCGGTATCTTGGGCCGTAGGCCGTTGCGCCAGATCTGAAAGGCGAGCCCCTCGGTCGTCAAGTGCCTGTTGCCCACGTAGGCCACGAGTTTAGCTGGTGGCGATCCCATAAAAAAAGAACGAAGGCGCAAGCGAGTGGCCAGGGGCCAACAACGTACTCGGTGTCTGCATAGAGGGGCTCGCAGGTGAAGAGCTGCCACAGGATGATACCAAAGGAGTAAACGTCGGCCTTTTCGTTGTAATCCGAACCCTACCACGGTGCCACACCAGTGGTGCGCTCAGTCAGTACCGCAACTTTAACGCCAAACCGGAAAAGATGAGAGGGTCGAGGGTACCTGCAGAATTTCGGGTGCCATCGTGTTGACGGTGCCCACCTTCTCCCACACGAGCGACGCCGACTTCTTCGGCTTGAGCGCCGACAACCCAAAGTCGGCTATCTTGATCTGAAACGTGTTCCCCACTTTTTTGTACTGTAGATCAACAGGAGCAATCACACGGCCAACGATCACGATCACAACCACAGCAATATGATCATTTGGGTCAGCCAATGAAATTCATTGACTTGGCTTGTGAAGGAGATGGTGTGTCCCATACCATCATGTTCTCAAGCTTCAGATCTCTGCTCAACAACAACACGAAACGGCGTAAGTAATTGGGGTAGAATGCAGTGCTGAAAGCAAGAGGCGGGTGAGATTACCTGTGGATGATGGCCGGGTCGCGAGAGTGCAGCCATTGCATGCCCAGGGCGGCATCACGCGCCATGCACATACGCTGGAAGAGCGACATCTTCTTGCCCATGGGCGACTGTATGAGAAGCCTGCCGGTGCAGACCACAATTACCGCATCAGCGTCGGCCCATGGTGCGCGCCACACACCACATACCACACATCACACACCACACACACACACACACACCACGCGCAACCGCACACGCACACGTGACTTGAGAGAAAGAAGAGTTACGTTTCCAGGTCGCCGTCCATGAGTTCGAGCACAATGCGGAACTTGTCCGGCGCGTGGCAGGCGCCGAGGCACAGGATGAGATTGGGGTGCATGCTCGTCCTGTGCGTGCGCGCGTTGCGTGCGATCATCAATTACGCGTTTCAAAGAGCGCAGCCGGTAAGTAAGCACACGGCACCGGCACGGCCGGGAGAGGAGAGTGCACTCTCAGCACGTACGTCATGATGCGTATCTCTTGCTTGAGATCCTCCAGGTCCTCTTTGGAGAGTACTGCCGGTTGCACCGCGGCCGCGGCCGGTGCCGTGTCCTCTCCCGGCTTCTTGCTGTCGCCATCGGCGTTGCTGTCGGCCTCGGCTGACTTGTCATTGCCATCGGCGGCGGCGCTGTTGTTGTTGTTGCCCACGAAGGGCACCTTGACAGCGACCGACAGGCCGAAGCACTCGCCGCGGTAGACGGTGCCGAAGGTGCCGTGGCCCAGCACGGACCCCAGCTTGATCTGCTCCTCCTGTAGCTCGTAGGACGGGCGTACCGCCGCGACGTGAGCTCCCGAGGCAGAATCGCCCAACATGGTCGCGGTCGCAAGGTCGTAGGTGGCAGCGCGTGGTCAAAAAAGATCTTGTCTTTAAAGACTGAATTAATAACGTCAAATTCTAGACGAATAGATTTCATCAACTTTGAACTGTGTAGCGGTCGGCGAGGTGTACCTTGTTGCGCTGCGCGGACTGGTTAGTTCTAGAGATATATGATTATCCGATTATTCTTGCCGGAATTAGGAATCAGATTTGAGGCTTGCGGTGATCTCTAACTTCTTTCTTTCTTTCCACGAGGATTCGTCAGATCCAGCGACTCAGATTAGCTGTACTGATTGGGTTTGGGTCTTGTCACTTTCGTTGGCCGTATTTCTTCTTGTTTTCGGCCTTTGTTTGGTGGTTGTTTTGCTACGCGCCCTTTGGAGCAACAGGCCAAAGTAAAGAAAAAAAAAAAAAAAAAAGAGATCCCAGTTGTTTGGGGTCAGAAGCTTCTGACGGTGCCCCTCCACACAAGCACTTGTGGATCCTTGTGGCCACCATGTTTCGCCAAGACGAGCCTCCAGCAATTTTTGCCCAATATTTTGATTTCGATGAATTAAGAGGAAGAGGGGGAGTTATATTCTTCGCCTCGTCTCATTCTGATTCAGTTATCATTGTTGCACCTCGCCATCAGGTATCGATCGGATTACTGCGTGAGAGTCTGTTGGGCCTGGCGGTGTTTTCTGTAGACCACTGTTCCAGCCACGGCCAAGGCTGACAGGACCACCAGCAGGGCCGCACCTCCGAGAGCGGCTAGAACAGCCCCGCTGACAGCCACAGTGCTCGCACCCACAGGTGCTAATTGGAATGATAATGAGTACTGACACCATCATAATAACAATGATTGGTGGTCGAACCGGCGGTGGTGGTCATGGCGAGCATGGAGGAGTCCAAAGATGAAGAACTCATGTACTGAGTGGCCGCCAGGTTGACGGTATCAACGCCGTTGGTCAGCGTCAGGTCGGTGGTGACCAGGACTCCCGACACCACCTGGAGTACCAGCACCACGTCGGCGTGTGGTCGTCGTCATAACCTTGCTCAGTGTGGGTGGGTGGTTGCGGGAGTACCTGATAAGTGATGGAGTTAATAGTGGCCACCTGGTAGGGGGTCGTGCCCGAGGCCAGCTGGCCATTCCAGCTCTCCAACGCCTGTGTGTTTTTGTTGGTGTGAGGTTGAGAAACATGACAACCACGGTCAAGCAAGAGCCTACGCCAGAAAGAACACTGACTGACTGAATGACTGACCTGTGCTGCGTAGTACGCGTCAGCGGTGCGCACGTTGCCTTGCACCGGAGCGCCGGGTAAGATGTCCGACGCAGTCGCTGACCTGGTTTCCCGCTGCTCTGCGTTTTGGCCCTCGGCTTGGCTGCCGTGTGCCGCGTTCCTGCGAAGTTGGGAACTCCTGTCCACCATAACAACGGAGGTGATCTCCAAGCTTTCGATTCCGGCCGTGTCCTGGCCTCTTGCGATGCGGCCGTAACCTGCCCGCCACCACCCATGCGTGCATCTCCACATGTTAATACATTGTTGGAAGGGAGGTTAGGGAGAAGCTGATTGGGAAGGGCCGGACGAACCTTTGTCCGCCCAGGCTACACCCCAGGAGTTGGCAATGAGCCAATATTTGCCTTTGCTGGATGTGCCCCACCTTTGGCAGCCAGCACGTGAGCCACAACACCATCGACACCAACACCAGCACACACGGGCGTGGAACAAAACAGAGAAAGAGAGAGAGAGAACCGTACCCGATGATGGTGACCACGTGAACGCCGATGAAGTCCCACGACGAATCCGAGCAGGTCCCCGAATAGATGCCCGTTGGATTGTGTTTACTGCGACCGAGGCGCAGAACGAAGAAACAGAGACACGACCACACGCGCACCCGTGTGAAGACACGCCCACTGTAGTACATGCGTGCAGGGTCCGGAGAAGAAGATGAGAGGGGGCGGGGGGCGTACAAGAAATCCAGGGTGTTATTGCACAAGAAAATGTTGGCGGCCACGGGACCGTTGGTTTGGATCTCGCTCATCAAGGCCTTGATGGATATCGATTGGTTGTTGAACGACCAGGCCAAAGTCTGATAGCCACTGATGCCTTTGTGGACGGTTTTCTTGGTAGTTGCATTTGGGGCATCACAATTGGCCTGGGGGTATAGCGCGTCATCAGGATCGCACACCAGGGAAGGGACCAGTCAGCCTAGTGAAAGCAACGTCACACCCTCACACACACACACACACGCCCACCCAAACACGAGCGCTCATGCAGTAGAGAGAGTGGGGTGATGCAACGCACATTGCACACGGGAGGGTGTTGATCCCAAACGCTATCGTTCCAGTTGGAGAATCGGAAGGGTCGACATTCAATCGTTGGCAGGCCCGTTTCGCCCACCCACTCGGCTGAGGCTCGGTTTGATCCGCCCTTGCAAGGGTTGCCCAACTCTGGAAGACTCACACAGTCGAGCAGATCCTGCGGAGAGAGCTGCGACAGGCTGCACAGCCTATCCGTGGCTGCCGTGGCGACGGCAAATGCCGCGCCGCTGCATGGCAAATATATATGAACACAGAGTGAGAGAGAGGAGAGAGAAGTAAGAAGGCCATGATAGTGGGAGCGGTGGGTGAGTTACCAGCCACACTTTCCCTGGTCCATGATGGTGGTGGGGCACGAATGCGCTTTGCGCCAGTTGAATGACGCTTGGACTGCCCCCCGCCACCACCAATGCATCACAACATTTACCATCAGCACGCAGAATAGATAT
>CACVKS010001221.1:0-11337 GCA_902749335.1 Acanthamoeba triangularis
GGCCAGGGCGAAGAAGAAAAGACCAAGGGGCGAGTGGTGCGATAAAACTCACGGCACGACAAGAGGAGGCCTCGCGCATGCTAAAAAGATAAATACAAGATGTTGAGGAAGACGAGGGACAAGGAGGCGGCCCAGGCGGCCCCCCCTTCCGCCAACTTCCTTCATGAGGCGGTGAGGGCCAACAGACGCAGCGTCGTTGCCGACCTGCTCTCGAAGGAAGCGACAAGGGCACACATCAATTCGTTCGACAATTTCGGCTGCACGCCCCTTCACATCGCTGCCAGTGGGGGCAGCAAGGAGCTGGTGGAACTTCTGCTCCAGTATGGGGCTAATCCCTCTATCGCCGACAAGAGCTGCTGGACACCGCTTCACAGGTGCCCCCCTTGAACCCAAAACAACACCAATCACAATAATAAAAATCAAATTTTACTGATTATTGTTACACGATCTATCTTTCAGTTTTGCAGAGCCTGCCTTCCCCCTCTAATTTGCTAATTTTCTTTTATTTTTTTTTATTATTTTTTTTAACGAATTGAATTAAAGCCAGGTGCACCACACACTCACATTGCAGTACCCCAATTTCACCACAGTGCTGCGAATGCCGGCGATTATGAAGCCTGCAAGATCCTGCTGAAGGCGGGCGCTGATGCCATGGCTCTCACTGACGCGGGCACTTCGGCTCTGCACTACCTTGTGCGGCACTCGACCGACGAGGTGGAGCTGTTCACCGAGGTCCTCACGCTGCTCCTCAACAAGGGCGCCGACATCGACTCGCAGAACAAGCACGGGGAGTCACCCCTCATTCAGGCCAGCTTCCGTGGTAAGAAGCAGAGCGTAGACTTCCTTCTCGAACATCACGCCGAAGTCAACATTACCACCAAGTGCGCCCACGCCCTCCCCGTTTATGCAAGCCGTTTGTTGAGCTCCTTTGTTCACACATTATATCGCAATGACGTGCAGGACGGGGGAGACAAGCCTGCACTTTGCGGCGCGCATTGGCCGAGAGGACATCGTGAGCGCGCTGCTGGCGGCGGGCGCCGACCCAAACATTCGCGGCGACTATGGCACGTGTAAGGACGTCGCCATTGCTGCCGGTCACAACCACCTGATCGCTATCATAGACAGTACGCCTGAACCTTCTCTGTTGATGTGCTTTACGTGTAACCCCTCGGCTGCCACAACCTAGCTATGTTGCATATTTTTTATTGATTTATTTATAATTGAAAACCATTCTGCTGCAGGCCATCTGGAGAAGCCGTCCAAGAAGAAGTCCCTCCTGCCAGAGGACCCACCATTCATTCCCTCCAACAAATCGCTCCTCATTGGACCACGAGGCATTCTGCCGCGTCAGGTACCGCTCACTATCTCCACCTTTTGTTCACCTCACCTTTAACGTTGGACCCTTATCTTTTCTCCTCCTCTTCCTTCTCCACAGCGACGTCTGCGCCATATCAACTTCATTTATGGACGAAGCCTCTCTGAAGCGGATCCCAACGGTCTCATGGATGTATATTTGACTCTCCATGAGAAAGGTAAGTGCACTTCTCTCTCTTTCTCTCTCTCTCTCTCTCTCTCTCTCGTTCTCTTCTTTCCGGTTCCATTGGGGAGCTGACAACTGTAACGTCACTCCCGCAGAGGACAGCAAGCCGTTCTACACATCGGAGGTCGTGACGGATTCATTGGTACCACCTTCTCGCGATTTGAACAGGACCAGCTGCTGGCCTCTGGGCAGCGTTTCGCTCTGTCACTTGTCACTGACTCTTCTATTCTATGGTGGCTCCATCTCCCTCAGAACCCCATGTGGCGAGGGCTCGACACATCAGAGTTTGGAGAGATGGAATCGTCGCCGGGGGAATGTGTAATTTTTGTGGTGCGGGTGTGGAACTGTAGAGTCAAGGACAAGGACAAGCACAAGCTCATCTTCCAGTCCATCATGGACCTCAACCGACTAGGCTATGTTGGCACAAACGTACGCCACTATCCGTGCGTGCGTGAACAAACTCATATTGGACTGACAATTGGTCGCACAGGTGGAAGAGCTGGGTTTGTTCCCGACCAATTCGCTTGTATTTGAGATGGGTGACGGCTTGTACTTACGAGAGGAGACTGTCGCTGTGATGGTACGTGCTGCAGCCCTACATATATTATATATATATATATATATATATAATATATATATCGTGCACGCACCCATAACCCCTCCCGCAGCTCTATTTAACTTACGTGGGTAATTATCAATGTTAGCGAACGGCAAATCAGCTGGCACTGCTCGATGCACACCCTTCTCCCGACAACCGCAAAGCAGGACGAACGGCAGCCTACAGCCAATTCATCGAGTATGCCTTCCTTGAGACGTTTACGGTTTCAACCCTCGGTTGCACAATGTCCCGCTGCTCACCACATGTGTTTGGTGCCCTCAAGGGTGCTGCGGATCAAGCGAGAGCTCGAATTCCAGATCCAGCAGGCCGCCAGCCACACCAAGGTGATCGAGCAGCGGCGAATACAACATACGGAATACCTGGAACTTGTACGTCTTCGAACCGGCCTTGCCTCTTTGCTTGGTGCCGTACGATGTCGCCCGTTGCCTGATTCTGGCTCATGGTTGTTTCGTGGTCCGTGGGTGTTCCCACCACTGCAGGCACAGAAGAGAGATATCTTGCGGAGTCGTGTGAGCCACTTGCGAAGAGAAATCGAAGGGCGGCAGCAGAAGCAACAGAGGGAAATCGAAGACATTCGAGAATCGCGAAAGCTGCTCATCCCACGAGCACGAATGCTGTCCAAGGCGCAGATTGCTTTCCTCGCATGCAAGCAGAAGCTTAACGAAGAGCTCAGCGCTCTCGATGTGGACAGGTATGCGTCTTTCGTCTCCTCCACTTTCTCTCTCTCTCTCTCGGATAGCTAACAGATGGCTTCCAGACAATTGCTGTCGGCCCTCCGAGCAGCTCTCGACAAGCGGAGATGGCGCCTCATGTCGGAGATCGTGGAAATTTATCCCATCCAGCCTGTTTCAAGTACGAGCCATGTCTGGACCACCTTTCTCTTCTCGAGCCGGCCCTCTCACTGAGCTTTCTTCCTCTCTTCCTGCCCACTTCTTCTCGTGTGTAGGTGCAGCGGGCGAGCGGTGCTTGAGTGTGAACCTCGCCAAGCTGCCCAACGCGGACTCTTTCTTCGGGTACGAGGAGGAGGAGATAGCCACGGCGCTCGGCTCCGTTTGCCACGTCCTCTTCCTCGCCTCCAAATATCTCGACGTACGACGCCCCCTTCAGACCCTCCCCCATGCGTTACCCTTCAATCCAACCTCCCGGGAGTAATCGCGTGGGGACTTATCTTGTCGGCCTGTGCAGGTGCCGCTGCGTTATCCCATCCTCCCCATGTGCTCGCGATCTGCCATCTGGGACGAGATCTCCATCAACGGAATCTTCACGTACGCAGAAGCACCTCTCGTTACTTTGTATCCTTCATCGGCCATTGTAGTCGTCTCACCCTCTATGACCCTCACCGATCACACTCTAGAAAATACCCGCTCTACTCTCGTGGCGTCGATAAAAAGAGCTTTGACATCGGCGTCTTCCTCCTCAACAAGAACCTGGAGCAGGTTCGTCCTTCTCCTCCCCACGGCCATAAGTCGGTGTGCAGGCTATCGTTATTGGCTCTCTTCCTCGCTACGGGCACGCTTGCTCACTGCCTCCTTTCCTGCGATGTCTTCTCTCTGCAGCTGCTCAACTCGCAGGGGTGGGACGTGCTGACTCTGCGAGCGACCCTGCCCAACCTACAAAACCTCCTCTCCCGCGGCAAAGCCAATCCACGCACCAGCTACAACGCCCCACCATCCGTCGGGTCCGCCAGTTCTCCTCGCAAGCTTCACCCGTCCCCACGGTACATTGCACCACAGATATAGCCTTCTACGCACCTTTTTCGCCGGTTGGTTGCTTGGTTGGTTGGTTGCGATGCTGACGCAACAATGGTCGGTTGGCCCTGCCCCAGGTCGGCCGCACCTGGAACACCGAGTGCATCGATGCGAGCGCGCAAGGTCTCAGCCAACGCCCAGTCCAACCCGGCCACCGGTGCGCACAGCAACACTCCCCTCACGCGACCAAGACGGCGGTCCATCTCCAACGGCTGATGCTGCACATTTGGAGGACACAAACCACCCAATTTTGAGCCAAAGGCTTCTGCGGCCCTTCCCATCACTGCAGTGTCCCGGTATTTCAGCCACCACCACCACCACGGCCCAATGGTGTTTTGATGTAGACGCCTATTTCAGGGCCAGGAAACTTCTGTGGCGTTGGCGTGCCAATGCGCTCTCTCTGCCCGAAAAGCAAAAAAGAAAAAAAAAGGTCAATAGGGCAGTAGGATACCCAATGGGCGAAGGGCGACGTCTATTTATCCCTGGCCATCGTGGCCCCTAATTTTTTTTCTATTTTACAGTACACCGTAAAACACCAAACGTCTCTCAGCCAACATGCAGAAGATCGTGCTCCTTCTCCTCGCTTTCGTCGTGGCCTTCGCTGCCGCCGATCTCCTCACCCTCAAGGCCTCTGAGGACAACGTACGTTGCTAGAGCTCGTCCACACTTTCTCGCCTTCTGTACTTTACCTACGTCTCTGCCCTTGGGCCCAAAGGCCTCAATTTCATTTCCAGATGAGTGGAAACTTGGATCTTTAGCGCAATTCTCTTCTCAGCCGACTTTTTAAGCGCTCAATGTAGACGCTGCGTGTTGTTGTTGTTCTGATGCATCATCTTGTACTCTTTTTCTTCTACAGAAACGCCAGAGCGGCTGCACTGCCAGCTCGTGCCCCAGCGGTGAGACCTGCTGCCAGCTTGCCGGTGGCCAGGTCGGTTGCTGCCCTGCTGCCAACGCCTGCTGCTGCCCCGATCAGCAGCACTGCTGCGGTACCGGTCAGTGCGTGTGCACTGGCGGCAGCTGCACCGGTTGCGCCCAGACTGGCCAGTGCTCCAACCAGAAGAGGTCGGTCTTCGAGGTTACCCGCGAGTAAATCGTGGCCTTCTCGCTGCGCCATCTCTCTTTGATCTTTGCGTATCATCCTTTGAAAATACACTGTTTCTCGTGTAATTCTTTCGCCAGTTTCTGTCCCATGAAATGATCTTTTGCATTTTGCCCTGGACACAGCAAAGGCGATGCAGGGAGATCCTTCGCGATCAAGGGAGACCACGCAATATACAACATAACAAATAAATAAATAGATAAAAACAAATCTAATCAATTTTAAAAAACCAATTAAAAAAAACAAAAAACGAAAGTCTTTCTTCTTGATTCGCGTTTGATTGTGAAGAGATGGCGACGAGGCCGAGCAAGGAGGAGATTGTAGCCGCGGTGGAGAAAGTGTTTGAGGAGGCTGTGGCGATGCTCTCGGAGCTGGTGGCCATCGACAGCACCCTCCACCACGAAACTGCCGCGGTGGCCTTCATGGAGGCCCGGTTCAAGGAGGCCGGCCTGGYCACCGACCGCTTCCCGGTGGTGCTCGACGACCTGCGGTCCCTCCCCGGCTTCTCCCCCGTCGACTGGTCCTACGAGGGCAAGGAGTGCGTCGTCGGCGTCCACCGCCCTCGCCTTCCTTCCCAAGGTCCTTCCCCCCCCGCAACAAATTAATTGTTTTTTTCTTTGATTAATTATTTATTATATAAAATRTGCAGGSAAGAGYCTGATMTTGAATGGGCACCTGGACGTGGTGCCGACSGGACCGGCGGACATGTGGACGGGCGGTCCGTTCAAGGTGCGCGTCGCGGACGGCCGGCTCTACGGCCGCGGCTCCGGCGACATGAAGGCCGGCATCATTGCCTACTACATGGCTTTCCGCGTACCAYCCCTTCATTTTCTTSTCCTCTTCTCCTTCTTCTTCTTTGGTGACKTTGTTTGGCGGAGCAGGCGCTGCGCTCGATCGGCTTCGTGCCGGCTGCCGAGGTGATCATGCAAGCCGTCGTGGAGGAGGARATCACGGGCAACGGTGCCCTCGCCTGCTGCGCCCGGGGCTACAAGGCCGACGCGGCCATCATTCCGGAGCCCTTTGCCGGCACCATCCTGACCGCGCAGCTGGGCGTGATGTGGCTGCAGATCTCCGTGCGTGGTCGCCCTGCCCACGTCCTCAACACCAGGTAGCGTCGTAGTCCCACCACCATCCCGCTCTGCCCGCTCTGCCCGCATGTAAGCACGTGGGCTGACGCGTGCGTGCGACTACTTTGTTTGTGGGCCAACGACGACGCGTCGGGGGCAGTGCGGGCATCAACGGAATTGAGGCGGCGTACTACCTCTACGACGCCCTGCGGAAGGTCGAGGCGAAGTGGAACACCGAGGAGGAGCGCAAGGCCTGCCCGCAGTCCAAGCCCTACGACTCCAACCCGCACCCCATCAACTTCAACCTCGTACACACTCTCTCCCCAAACCCTCCCTTCCTTCCTTTTGCCCTCTCTCACTCTTCTGCTATGCTCTCTCGTACTGAATCCCATGTGCTGATGTGACAAAAAAAGGGCGTCATCCACGGCGGCGAGTGGGCGTCGAGCGTCCCCACAGGTACTCCACGCGCCTCGTCCCATCCCCTTTCGCATCGCTAGCCGGCGCGTCTGATGAGGGCTTTTTGTTTTGTTTTTTGTTTTTTTATTTTTATTTTGTTATGGATAGAGTGCAAGTTTGAGGCACGCGTGGGTCTGTTCCCGGGCAAGAAGCTGGAGGCGGCGCGCAAGGAGGTCGAGGAGGCGGTGGCTGCGGCCGCCCAGGCCAAGGATATCCACTACAACCTCACCTGGACCGGCTTCCAGGCCGAGGGCTGTCTCATGGACCCCAGCGTACGCCTGGCAACAACCTCCACACCTCTCGCTCGGCAAGGTTGCTGACAAGTGTTGTCTCGTGTGTGTGTGTGTGTCATTTTGCAGCGCGACATGATGCAGAGGCTTGGGCAAGCGCACAAGGCGGTGAGCGGGAAGGAGCCCGTGTACAGCCCCGTGACGTGCACCACAGACGTTCGCTTCTTCGAGCTTTACTACGGCATCCCCGCCACCTGCTACGGACCCGAGGCCACCAACATCCACGGGTACGTACCCACTACTCCCTCCCATCTGCAGTGAGTGCGGACTCCGCTCACTCACGGGGTGGTGTCTCTCTTCCCTCCGTAGTATCGATGAGTCGGTGAGCTTGGACAGCGTGAAGGAGGTCATGAAGACCCTGGCCGTGTTCATGGCCGATTGGTGTGGTCTCGAGCCGATTGCCGATAACTGAGTTCGTTGCTCTTCTTTTGCATGAGCCCTACGAAAAATGAACCATCTCGGCCATCACCAATCAGAATTCAGTAAAAGTCTTACTCACCCATGACCGGGAACGAGCAGTTGGTAGTCCTAGCCACGTCACGTGGGATGATGGCTTGTTACACGTTCCAACAGAAGTTGTCTGGCGACTGTCGTATATTTCAGACTCCCCCAAGCCCACGGAATGGGAGTTGGTTGAGGAGGCGGCACAGACAGGGCCGCACTGATCACGGCTGTGGGACCGACGGCGTGCAGCGCCGTGGGCGATCAGGCGAGACGAGGCGGGCTTCTCCCCGCTTCCATCTACCGAATGTCGGTGGCTTTGAGACTACGCCAGCACTATCCCCATAAAAACCTGACCTGGCTTTGTCGGCTTTTTACACTAAGTAACACCACCACCCCACACCACTCACCAACCAACCAACCAACCAACCATGGCCTCCAAGAATTGCATCGACCTCATCATCAAGGACCACGAGAAGGTAAAGAGCCTGCACAGGTTGGTTAACCCGCGCCTGGTGTTACCCTCAACTTCGTTCCTGCTTGGCCGAAGCTAATCTTGTTCGTGCAGCCAGTATATGAGCACCAGCGACACCGACAAGAAGCAGGAGCTGGCCAACACCATGATCAAGGAGCTGTGCATTCATTCTTCCCTCGAGGAGACGCTCGTGTACCCCGTGCTGCGCGATCGAGTGCCGGAAGGCCAGCACCTGGCGCACGACGCCTACGAAGATCACTTCGCGGTGGAGCGGCAGCTCGATGAGCTGCTCAATATGAAGGTGAAGGACGACGAGGCCAAGTTCGACGCCAAGATGAACACCATGATCCAAAACCTCTACGCCCACATCCAGCACGAGGAGGGCAAGCTGCTGCCCCTCCTGCGGCAGTACATTGACCCCAACGAGCTGGTCGAGCTGGGCGGCAAGATGGAGAGCAACCGGCCCCTCATGCCCACGCACCCACACCCCAACATGCCCAAGGAGGGCACCAAGGGCATGGTCGCCGGCCTCGCCGCAGCGCCCCTCGACCGCGCCTACGACGCCGCCCGCTCCGCCATCTCCGGCCAGTGAGGCAACCGAACGTCACCAACACCACCCCGACATCAACCAAACAAAATGCAGTAAACACTTTGCACGCATTCAAGGGGACCCCAAGGGTGTGGGCCTACTGGGGCGAATGGAGTGTTGCACCCACAACGCGTCGCTACTTCCGGAGAGTTAGTCACCAAACAACACCATCTGTGGTGGAAAGGCAATGGAGAAAAGACACCGCAGCATCAGCATCACGCCACACGCAGACGCTTCATGAGGAGACAGCGCTGTACCGATGATTGTAGCGTGATCACGGTGGCTTTTTTTCTCCATCTTAAGGTGGTCGCTGCTATTAAAAAAAAAGTTCTGAGAAATTCGTTTCCCGCGCGGGACAGACAAAATAATAATAATTTTATTGTGGTTCATTTCATTCTTTGCCACCGTCACCCCCCTTGGTGCGCGAGAGGAACAAGGGCGTGTTTGTTCCTTTCCAGTTCTTCACTGGCGCTCGAACTGCGGTTCTGGCCCACACGTGAGCAGCTGTTCGACACCTGTGACCCGTGCATAAAACATCGGCGCAAGAAGAAGAAGAAATGTTTGGATCAGGTTTTGGAAATGGGGGCCGAGGAGGCGGTGGATTTGGAGGCCAACAACCGCAGCAGCAGCAACCGCAGCAACCCCCGGGGGGAACCAACTCCTCAATATTCGGTGGTGGCCGCGGCACCTTTGGGGCAGCAGCATCATCATCATCATCACCTTCCCCGCCGTTTGGAGGAGGCAGCTTCGCCTTCGGTAGTGCCGCCCCCCCGTCGGGGCGAGGCGGCTTCGGAAGCTTCGGGGCGAGCAGCACCACCAGCGCCCCAACCAGAGGAGGCTTCGGCTTTGGCAGCAGCACTGCTTCGCCGAGCTCTGTACCCCCGCCCTCGAGAGGCGGCTTCGGCTTTGGGAGCAGCATGGCCAGTGCCCCGCCAACGCGAGGCGGCTTCGGCTTTGGGAGCAGCACGACCGGCGCCCCGCCAACGCGAGGCGGCTTCGGAAGCTTCGGGGCGACGCCCAGCTTCAGCTTTGGCCGCCCCACAGTGGCGACGAGGGGCGGCTTCGGCTTCGGGTCAAGCAGCGCTGCTACTGGTCCTCCCCCTGCCTCGTCTGCCCCTGTCGCGGCGCCATCAACGACCGGTACTACTGCAAGTAACCCGTCAGCCGTGCAGCCGCCCACGTCGGCGCAGGGTCTGCTGGACGCAGCCGAGGCGGTGGTGGCGTCGGCAGCACGGAGCCGCGAGACGGACGACGGCAAGGTGCGCGAGCGGCTGGCCAACGTGGTGGAAGCGCTGCGGTGGATCGAGCAGGCGCCGCGCGCCGTCGGCTGGGGCTTCGGCATGGCCGACCGGGCCACGCGCCTGCGCACCCGCTTGGAGCGGGTCGAGGACGACCTCTGGCTGCGCGTGAGCGAGCGCGGCCTCCACATCATGGCCGTGCAGACCCGCAACCCGACGGCCGTCAACTCGGCCGGCGCGCTCGTCCAGGGCGGTCCCTCCCAGCAGGGCCTCGGCTCCTCGGGCCTCGCCGACCTGCTTGACCTCCACCCGTTCAACTCCCAGTCCGCCGCCGCCGCCGCCAATGCTGGGTCCTCCTCGTTGTCGTCTTCGTTCGCATTATCCGCCACAACGCCTGTGTCGTCCGGCTTTGGCGCTACCGCGGTGGCGGCCTCGCCGCTGTTGGCGACCACGACGCCCAGCGTGGAGGAGGAGAAGGCCAGCCAGGCGGCGCTCAAGGAACGGCGGAAGCAGGAGGGCCTGTTCGAGCCGACCGCGGAGGACGCGGCCAAGCTCGTGAGCGCCGCGATGCAGGCTCTGGGCGGCATGACCGCCAAGTCGACGCCCTTCGATCAGCTGGTCCAGCGTCGTCTCCGCGTGCTCCTGCGAGCCAACGCCGCGCTCTCCTCCCAGCGCCGCATATGCCACGAGGTACGTACCTCGACGCCAGCACCACACTCCTCACTATCGGTCGATATATTATGCGCGGCTCTGCCCACTAATCGCTCCCCTATATAATGTGCTGTTGCTGCTGCTGCTGCTGCAGGCCGACGTCAAATGGAAAAGGGCTATCAAGGCACGCGGAACCGAGGCCAAGGAACCGCCGGCCAAGCCAATCAACTCGCCCTCGGCTGTGCCGTTCATGCTGACCGTGTGCACGCGCACCTTCAACCTGCTCATCCGGTCCCTCCTCGACACGTCCAACGTCGACCTCACTCTCTCGAACATCCTCGGCCTGCTGAGGGACGAGACCAAGCGCGAGGGGCTGAGCCCGCGCAACAAGCGCTGGCTCGCCGATTTCGAGGCCTCGTGGGGCGGACTCGAAACGCTCGCCACGCAGGCCAACGCGCACGATTCCAAGTTCGCCGTCGCTGCCGCCGCTCTGGGACAGCTCTCTGGCTTGATGGTACGCGTGTGGCCGCCCACCCCATCATCTGCTCTTGACATGTCTCCCTTGGGAGGGCGCCTGTCGTCACGTTCTACTCGTGAACGCTCGGCCTTACCTATCCACCCCTCTCTGCTGGCAGTTGTCGTACCAGGTGGCCGCCAATTCGCTGCAGGGCGAGACGTCGGTGGTGGACGCCGACTTCATCGTGCTGCTGGCCAACCACGTCTTCCTGCCTCTCATCCGCATGCTGAAGGGCGATGCCTGCCTTCAAGTGCTCGCCCTGCTCGCCAAGCGCTACCGCGACGACGTCGGACCGCTCGCGACCGAGCCCAAGCCCTGGGTGCAGCCTCTCGAGTCCTGGCTCTGGGAGCTGGCTGCCATTCACCCCGAGACCGGTGACGATCTCGCCCTGAAGACCAGGAATCAGGTACCCTCTCGCCCCTCGCGTTTGCCGATTGGGCAGCATCACCTTCCGGCACTCACTCTGAGGGTTGTCCCCCTCCTTCTCTTCTTTGGCCAGGCTGCGACGGTGCTTGCTTGTCACGTTCTGGCGCGCGACTCGCTGGAGGACATCGTGTCGCTTGTTCGCCTATTTGTGCTGCCGTCCGCGGTGGCCACCGACCAGAAG
>CACVKS010001222.1:0-14986 GCA_902749335.1 Acanthamoeba triangularis
CGTCTCGTTCGATCTGCCAGTAAACCCCAACACGGCCCAGCCACGAACGAGAGGAAGGGCAAGAAGCCGGCGATCATCCCGATCTGCCATTTGGCCAGTCCCTTTGATTCGTAGAAGAGGGGAAGGAACGGGTTGATGCACGCCATCGTGCCCGAGTTGATGAAGAAGAAGATTCCCGGCACGAAGGGGAAGAGGCCGTGGCCCATCAGCACCGATCGTGCCGTGATCGGTGCCGTGCCCGGGCGAGGCATAGCCTCGTTATCTCCATTGCTCATCTTCATCCAAGCCCAGGCCTGCAAGTGTGGGTTTTCTTCTTCTTTTCCTTCGTTGCCTGGTGAGGGGGTTAATACAGGCACGAGCCGCGCGCTTAGAAGAACGAGCGGATGCTGCCGACCGCCTCATGATCGACTTCGTGCTGCCACCACTCGTCGTCGTCCTTCTCTTCCCACTCGTCGCCTTCCTCTTCGTCGTCCTCCGGCGTCCTGCCGTTGGCCACGTCGAAGCCTCTCTTGGCGAACTCGTCCCTCAGGATGTCCGTCACCGACCGCTCGTCTCCGTAGTCGTTGTTTGCCTGCTGAGCCTCCTCCTCGCGGCCCACGGCCTGAGCACTCCTCGCATCGCGCACCACGCAGGGCAGCAAGGGATTGGCGGGCGCGACGGGCGGTTGGGGTACATTCGCCTGTCTGCGCTGCGCCCAGGCGGCGCTCCTCTCCTCCAACTCGTTCTTGAATGGGAGCTCCACAGCCGGGACGTCGGGCAGGGGCTATGCAGATCGGTCACTCAAGTCAGTATAGATACGGGCCTGTTTTTAACCAACGACGGCAAACGAGGCCAGGGGAGAGGCGTACAGGGGGGATCGGTAGCAGCAAGCATCCCGAGGGCTGGTGGGCACCATCAGACGCGGTGAAAACGCGACCTGCAGCATCCCCGTTGTTGTTGTTGTTGGGCGACTCGACAGCGGTCGAGCGGGGCGGCACGGGGAGGTCGAATTCAGGCAGCTGGTCGATAGCTGGGTGGGATATTCCCACCTCGGGCGTAGGAAAGGGCACAACGCCGACGCCCACAGCAATCGCCTCGGCAGTCGGGAAGGCCTGGGCAGAGGACTCGACCCCAGACACAATCAAATCGCTGGTCGCCGCAACAACCTGACGCGAGCCGTTGAGCGGAGCCCTCACGACCTTGGAGGGGAAGTACTTGTCGTCGGCAAACTCGGGCAGGGGCAAATCCTCATCAATCTCGTCACCTTCGCTCCGCTCCTGCTTGTCGACGAAAGCGATGTCCTGGGCCACCATGGAGAGACCGGTCAAGTTGCGCGGGACCCGCAACCGAATGGGCGCCATCACGGGGTGGTGGCGCAGGTCGACCAGCGGAACCACATTCATATCCTGTTGAGATGTGACGTAAGTTGGCCGCGGCTTGCGTGTCCCAAGAAAGGAGTAAGTGGCTCCACAGACTACGAACCCAAGCGACGTCGCCAGAGATGGTCGCAGGGGCGGCACCCAGCTTCTGGTCGAGGCTGAGCTGCCGCGACTTGTTGGGCACGGCAGCGCTGCGGTTCTGGCGGTCACTAGGGCTGAAGACGAGCAGATCGCTCACAGACGTCAGGCCGTGCAGCCTCGCCGCGTCCGCCCGCACGTCACCCGACTTCAGGGGCGATTTCTGATGACACCGTCGCCACGCGGGCTCGGATTTAGTCCAGTCTCTTGCGCCACCGCACGTGTAGCTGGCCTGTATGTGCTGATTCAAGCGGAGGGTGGAGGTACCTTTGTCGGCTGTTGTTCCTTGTCGAAGCATATACCGACCGCGTCGTCCAGCGAGAAGGGATCGGATGAATTGAGGGACAGGTGGGGCAGCCCCGCCACGGCCGGCTTCTTTTTGAACGCGTTGTCGCCAGGCATCGGGGAGCTGACGTCGCTGCTCCTGAAGAGAACTTCATGCTCCGGCAGCTGCGCCGGAGCAGGATAACGACTGGGCGACCTGTGCATACGAATCGTGGTTAGAGGCGCCAGGCAAGGCAGGACTGACAAGAAAGAAGAACCGCATACGTGACGATGGTGGCCTTGTTGTAGCGCTCCTGGGCAAGGCCATGCAGGCGACCACGACATGAGTCCAGGCGCACGCCCACGGCGTCGACCTTCTGCTTCTCCTCTTCCACACGGCCACTGATCTGGGACAGCACCTACAAGCAGCGCCCAAGGAGGTGAGCTGCCTCAAAGATCGTGTGCTCAGAGAGAGTGAAGGGGGGGGGTGGCACCTGATTAACCGTTGCCTCCAGCTGGGATAGCGTGGACAGAAGTTCGCCAAGTGCTTCAGGACCGCCGAAATCGGTCATCACGATGGGCTGTGCCAAAAAGCGATGCATTGTTGTTGTTCGATTGCTGGTCTGCAGTGGGTGCGATCAAGATTGAATGCAAGCGCAGGACACGAAATAGAACTCGAAAAAGAGGAGTCGTTCGGGGAAGAAATATGAGGTGTTGATTTCTGTCGACAAAGAAAAAGAAATTGCTCTGAGAAAAGAAGAATATTTTGTGGCGCGGTATGGACGAAGGGGAGGTGGCGACGCCGCCAAGGCCGCGGTGGCCCTGCGTGATCCTGCTGCCCAACGGTGCAGGGCATCAGAGGGAGGCCAAGGTGTTCCCCTTGGTAAAGGCCCCCACTTTCGACCGCCTGCTGGCCGAATCCTCAAACCGATTCGCGCGAGAGATCACGCGTATCTTCGTTGTCCTGCCCGACCATCACCCTGACGGGGGCAGTGCTCCAGCTACCGAGCTGAACAGCGCCAACTACGTCGACGTCTGCACCTGCCTGCCGCCTCGTTGTGTGCTCTACGTGTCGTGCGGTGAACCGTTCAACTTCCAAAACGTACGCCCTGCACCAGCTCGCGCACTCTCCGTTCTCATGCGCTCCCCGCCTGCAGCCGAGCTGTGGGCAGGCGGTGGTCGCGCCACCACCGCCACCGACCGAGCACAGCGTGGCACAGACGAGGGCTCATGAGGTTGCGCAGGAGATGGCCGTCACCATTGAGGTGGCGGTCGCTGGGGGCGACGAGCTCGGGCAAGTTACCGAGAAGCATAAGGAAGAAGAGGAAGAAGAGGGAAAAGAAAAAGAAGAGAGGAAGGTCGATGACCAGAGCGAAGAGGAACCGCGCGAGACGCACCACCTGCTCGTGATGGCGAAGAGGAACGAGAGAAGCAGCGCGGCGGTGTCGAAAGCGAAGAAGACGCGGCCGAATTCGAGGGACCTCGAACTGCAGCGACAGCAGAAGCGGGCGAGCCGGGACTTCCGCGAGGACGAGTTCCTTTCCCAGCTTCGCCGGGTTCGGCTGTCCGCGCCGCAGGTCAAGACCGTCAACTGGAGCAACATGGCCATGTCCACGTACGACACCGCACACACCGCACACACTGCACACACCGTACGCTGCTAGTTGACTCGTGGTTGCTCTATAGGATGCCAGATTGGCATCAGAACTGGACGGCCATCGAGGAGGTCCAGATGCACCACAACAACTTCACCTCGTTCCCGATGAAGATCGTCGACGAGCCCAACTTTCGGCACATCAAGATCCTCAACCTGTCCTACAACCGCATTCCGCGCCTGCCCGACGAATTCCTCCTCCTCCAGGGCCTCACCTCGCTCAACCTCACCTGCAATAAGCTCACGTCGTGCTACCCGGCCCTGCTCCTGCCGTCGCTGACCGAGCTCGACCTGTCCGAGAACTGTCTCAGCGTCATCACCCGCCGCGACATTCTGCACCCCAACCACGGCAACGACGTCGACGACGACGATGGCGAGTCGTCGCCCCAGGTCGCCGCGCACGCGCTGACGTCGCTCTCGCTCAATCTCAACCTGCTGGAGTCGCTCCCAGTCGAGATGGAGCACCTGTCCTCCCTGCGCTACCTCTACGTCAAGGACAACCCGTTCAAGCCGCCGCTCCACAAGCTCAACAACGCCGGAAACCAGGCCATCATGCTCCACTTCCTGGCCGACCTGCTCAGCGGTGCGTGTTACCATGTCGGCATGGGCGACACAGGCGCACCTGCTGGCAGCGCTGCAGCTCCGCTGACCCAACATCGTCGCATGTGTGGTACCGCAGAGTCGCCCGGGTCGCCGTCGGCCAACCGCAATCGAACTCTGTCGGGCAGCTTCAGCGCCCGAGAGGCCATCGAAGCCGGCGGCCTCGCCATAATTCCGATCGAAGAGCTTGCATTGGGTACATGATATTGCTTGCTTGCTTGCGCCCGCCCCGCTTACATGACGTAACGCCCCCGGGCGATCGGGGCTCAAATGTGGTGGCTGATTGATCGATCTGGCCCTCAGATGTGTCGGCGTCGCCGTTGGGTCGTGGAGCGCACGGGGTGGTGTGGCGCGGCACCTACCAGGGCCAGACTGTGGCGGTGAAGAACGTCAGCTCTATTGCCAAGTTCTGCCAGGAGGTCGGGATCTTGAGGTATAAGCGTGCGCCACATTCATGCCGGCGTCCCCCATTGTATCGTGTCGTGCGATAGGGCGCCTCACGATCTTTTGCCAATCACACGCAGTTCTCTCAAACTCAAGTATTGCATCAAGTACCATGGTGTTTGCGTGGTGTCTGGCATCACACTCGTGGTCATGGTACGTCGCACTAAGCGTGTCGTATGTGTGCGTGTGGCAACGGCTCATTGTGTTGCAACCGCAGGAGTATGCGCCGATGGCGGACCTGGGCAAGGTGCTCAAGGACCTGCGACACAATCTCACGCTGGAGGAGAAGGTGCGGATCGCGCTCAAAGTGGCCAAGGGCATGGAGGAACTGCACCGCGCAGGCATTCTCCACTGCGACTTGAAGTGTAAAAATATTCTTGTACGTCGCCCCGCACCCACCGCACGCACCGATCACCCACCGCACATCCATCGCACTCGCCGACATCGCAACACCATGCGTGTAGGTATTCGAGACGAACCCGTGGAAGATCAAGCTGAACGACTTTGGCCTGAGCACGCAGTACAAGGTCGCTCTCTGCGCCAAGGCTCCCTCGAGCGATGCCACGATGTACTTCCCGTGCACCGCTCCTGAAGGTAAGCTCAACCCTGTTACTCCAGCATCCTAAACTCACGTGTGTGGTGTTGTGTGGTGTTGTGTGGGGTGTGGTGTGTGTGGTGTGTGTGGTGTCATAAGTGTTGGAGAACCAGCCGTTTAGTATGAAATCGGACGTGTACAGCTACGCGATGTTCCTCTACGAGCTCTTCACGGGGCGCAAGCCCTTCAAGGGCCTCACCATCGACGAGATCGTGCGGCTGGTGACCAAGGGCAGCCGCCCGCCGCTCGCCCACCTCGACAAATCGTCGCAACGCCCCTCCACGCCCGCCGTCGCCGCCTCCAGCGACCTACCACCACCCGCACCATCGCTTGCATCATCATCATCATCGCCCACACCGCCTGCTTCACTACCGGTGGAAGAGACCACGAAGCCGTCGCCCGAGCAACTCCACCTCACCTTCCCAGCTCCGTCGCCCGTCAGCCCGGCCTCGTCTGCGCCGCAGAGCACGTCGCCGCGAAGCCGCTCGCCCGGACCATTGTCGTCGTCATCATCCTCGTCGACGACGGGTCGCGTGCTGCAGCCGGCCGAGGTCAAGGAGATGCTGCTGCGGGCGCACAAGGTGGCGCGCAGGAAGAAGGACTTCGTGAGCAAGCACGAATTGGAGGGCCTGCTCACCATTCTGGCCGACTTCACCCACCAACGATCGTCGTCGTCGTCAACAACGTCTGCTTCATTGTCGGCTTCATCGTCGTCTTCGTCGATCTCGCCCATCACCGAATCGGTTCTGGAGAAGATGATGGAGCGGGCGCAGGCCTTTATCCACCTCCACTCCGACTCTCACTTCCCGCTCTCTCCCAACTATGTACGTGTCGTGTCGTGCACGAGCGTCGCGTGATCATGACTGTTCATCGGTGGTGCGGGCGTAGGCGGCAGCGGAGGAGGAGCCGGAAGAGGGCGGCCAGACGGTGGAGCAGTCGCCCGACGAAATCGCAGAGAGCGAGGCCAGACAGCACACCCTCCGCAAGATCCGACGCATCATCGAAAAGTGCTGGAGCGGCCGACCACACCAACGGTACACCACACACGCACACGGCCGCACACCAGCGCGGCTGACATGTGCGCCGTCGCCAAGGCCGTCGTTTTCGGAGATCGTGTCGAAGGTGTCGCAGATCTACTGGAAGGGGAGCAAGGGGACTCGGTCGCGCACCGGCTGGATCTCGGGCAACGAGCGGCTCACCTTCAGCCTCCTCTGCAAGAAGGCCAACGTCTCCGCCACCCTCCAGGCCCTTGCCCGCAGCAACAACACCTCCACCACCACCACCAGCAACAACAAGGACCAGCCCTAGCAGCTTGCCTTGCACATCACCATCGCTCACCAACGCACACACAACACGCACACGGGGCGAAACAATTCGAAGTCGTTGCGTGTTGGACCGACTTGAAGGTGGTGGGTGAGTGGATGGTGGTGGATTGGGTTGTGTGTGTGATGGGGTTTACATGAATTCGTCTTCGTAGTCTTCGCTGACTTCGGCGTTGGAGGTGGCGAGGTCGGTGTGCCTGTGGAGGTCGGAGTAGGTTCGGATCTCCTCCTCCCTCTTCGTCTTCTCGCGATTCTCCCGCTCCTCCTTGGCCTTCTGCTTCTTGGCCGCCGTGCTCTCGTTCCTCATCTCCCTCATCCTGTCATCGTAGATCGCTGCACACCACCAACAACATTAATAATGTCATCAACAACAACGTAAGCTGAGTAGAAAGGCGTACCCTGGAGGTTGACCTGCTTCTCCTCCTTGGTCTTGTTGAGACGGTTCAGGATGGCGTTGAGCTTGGCCACCTTGACGGTCTTGACCAGCTTGTCGTTCTTGAAGCCGACCTGGCCGACGTCCATGCCCTGCGTCTTCTTGAGGTTGGAGTGGGGCGTGTAGATGACCGGCACGTTGGGCAGCTTGCAGCCTGTGGCGTGTGGTCCAGTGGGAGGGAAGTTGAGGCAAAGAAGAAGTTGTAGAAGAAAGAAAAAGTAGTAGGAGGCTGGAGAAGTAGAACGAACCCTGGATGGAGTTGGCCTTGACGAGCTGCACGCAGTCTTCGAGGACGCCCTCGGGGATCTCCTCCCACGACTCGCCTCGCGGGAGCCGCAAGTAGACGTGGGCAGACGAGAGATTGTCAACGTGGAACCTGCGTGCGATGGCATAATCAGGTGGCAGCGCGTTTGGGGATTAGATGAGATGCTCGTAACGGAATGCAAAGGAATGCTTGTACCATATGTCCTCGGGGAGGCCGTATCGAATCAATTCTTCATTTTCGTACTTGTCCTTGCCCATGTAAATGAGGTACTTGGGGTCTGCACCAGAGGATGCGGATTAAAATGTACAACTGATTAAAGAGTAAAAAGGCGAGAAGTTCGCGAGCTCCGCACCGCGAGGCGTGAAGTAGAGCGGCATCTTCTAAAGAGGTCGGCAAAGAATTCAATCTACTCCTCGTGGTTGATTTGATCAAATCGCACTTTCGCAGAGCAGGTTTCTTTTTCTTTTCCTAATTGTCAAAAAATAAATAATTAAAATAAAAGAAAACAACAACAAAGAGCGAAAACTCGCGAGCTGATCACTACAGATCAAGGTCCAGATGGAGCGCGGCAGCAGGTCCGCTTGGACTCCCCTTGTAGATGAGGCCACCGGTGCGTGTTCTTTCATCCTCCATTCTAATACTTACTTTGAAGATCAAGTAAGGTCAAAAGGTCATACGGTGTCCTCACTGCACCACTGCCTGCAGGCAAGGCCTACTGCGGCCACGTGCAGACGGGGTACGCGACGCGGCCGAGTCGTCGCTTTTCGTTCTTTTTGTGGTCCAGCCTGTATCGGGCGGGCAAGCTGCTCACCTGGCCCGCCGAGAAGACGGTCGAGACCTACCTGTACATCTTCAACCGCGATATCAAACCAGGTTCGCGCACACACGTACCAAGACCGCACGCGCACGCGCACGCGCACGCGCACACGTACACGCTCGTCCTAAGCCGCAGAACTCAGGCAGGTATGAGCAGTGCTCCACTGTTCGGCGGGAGAAGATCCGCCGCGCGCTGCTCCTGGTGGTGATGGTACTTCTGGGCACCGTCGCTGTCCTACTCTTCCCCTTCGGTGCGCATAGAACCCTGTTCCTCCTGCAGCAGCGTCCCACACACACAACACACACAACACACACAACACACGCGAGCGAATGTGCCTGTCGTCTGATGTTTTTGGGGGCTTTGGTGTGGTGAACGGCGCTACAGGCGTGTTGCTCCGATTCCTGGCCGTGTCGCTGGGCACGCACGACTTGCTCTTCGTGCGACCGAACAACCAGGCAGTCGACCCCGCGTACGCATCCCCAGCGTCACGCTCAGCACATCAACGTCATACCAACCACCCGTGGGTCGTGTGCGGTGTGTGTGTGTGTGTGTCGTGTGTCGTGTGTGTCGCATCAGATCGTTTCCAGCTGGAAGTCGCGTGCAAGTGACGCTGCGCACGCAGAACTTGGGCTTCCTGCCGCACCTCAGCTCGGCCAATAATCTCGCCAATCCGGCGAAGCGCGTCAAGTACCTCCTTCAGGAACTCCAACTCGGTTCGCGCCCTCCCTCCACCGCACACGCGCAACACGCAACACGCACCACCGCACGCAAGGCACACCGCCGCACACACTGACCTGACTGTGATGGCGATGGCGATGGCGGTGACATGGGCAGGCAGGGACGACGTGCTGTGCTTCCAGGAGTGCTTCGACTTGGCTGCCACGAAGGCCATCATCCGGGGCCTCAACAGGGAGCCGAGGCAGGGCCGCAGCTCCCGCCGCTCGAGGGTGGCGAGACACGACTCAGCCGGCGAGGCTCAGGACATGCTGCGCCGGAGCCACCCCTCAGACCAAGACGATGTAGAAGGCGGTCCCAACACCACCGTTCTCAAAAAAGGTGCGTGTCGTGTCGTGCGGTGTGTGCGGTGTGTGTGTCGTGCTGTTGGGTGCGTGTGCGGTGGAGCTGACGCTCGAACAGAAAAGCCGATCTATCCGTGGATCGTGGCGGACTGCGACCCGCGTTCGTACCGTCTCAACTCGGGGCAGGTCATTGTCAGCCGCTACCCGCTCGCCAACCCCGAATTCGTGCGGTACACCAATCGAGTCGGCGAGGACAAGATGGCGGGCAAGGGCGTGCTCGGGTGCACCGGTTTGAACCTCTCTCTCTCTCTGTGTGTGTGTTGTGTGTGCTGATAGTAGATTTCTGCTGACCCGTAGTGCGGGTGGTACAGTGATCTTGGGCACGACCGCCGATGGCCGCAGTCTCAAGCTGACCGTCTTCACAACGCACCTGCAAGCAGGCAGCGCCCCTCCCAAAGGTACATCCGCCATTTCCTGCAATCCTATGCGCACACGCACACGCACACGCGACGCCGCACACGCACACTGACGCGGTCCTAAAAAAAACAAAAAGACACGATCCACCTGCAGCAGATCAGGACAGCCGCGACGTTCGTGCGATACTACAACCACAAGCACATCGACGAGCGCCAGGACGTGTGGGTCGGTGCTGTACTCATGGGCGACTTCAACATCGCGCCGCTCAACGGTACCGTACGCTGGGCACCGGCGCTCAGTCGCTTGAGGCTTTAGGTCCGAGTCATTGGTTTTTTTAATTCCGAGCGGCTGCGATCTATCGCTGGCTTGGCAGGTGACCCCGAGTGGTGGGGTAGCGGAAAGCTCACCTGGGATCGGGAGTGGGTGGCCATGAACCAGGCCTTCCACGCCCACCACATGAAGAACTGGTTCTACGAGGCACGCACTATACCACACCATACCACGACACGACACATCGTAGCCGCACGTCTGACACGACACGACACGACACGACACGACACACACCGCACACGCACACGCGCCACCGCACGCGCAGGACACGGAAGACGGTGAGGTGCGCACGCGCAACCGAGACCTGTTCCTCCGGTTCCAGGACGTGTTTGCCGACCGGCTGCGGGCGCTGGTCGAGGAGATCAAAGAGGTCCGCGCCTCTGCTGCCGGTGGCGCCGACCAAGACGGGGAGGCCCACGCGGCGGGCACCCGGCAGCGCATCGACGCCATCGGGCTCACCAACCGGATCACGGCCTGGCTCGGCCGGCGGGAGGAGACGAGGCGCGGCCGGGCCGCAGCGACGTCGGGCCAGCAGCAGCGCAAGGGCAAGGGCAAGGGCAAGAAGGAAAAGGAAAAGGAAAAGAAGGAAAGTAAGAAGAAGCGGGTGAAGAAGGCCGACGTGTTGGTGCAGACCAGCGACATTGAGGTGGTGGACGACGACAACGATGAAGATGGCGACGACAGCGACGATGAAGAAGAGGCGGAGGTGGCGGAGCTGAGGGACCTGCTGACGCGCGAGCTGGTGCGCCAGGCGCGCGCTGTGACGGGCTGGCGACGGACCGATCAGTGGTTCGCCGAGGAACGGCCGCAGCAGCACCGCGAAGAAGCCGCCGAGGCTGAGGCTGAGCCCGAGGCTGAGCCGCTGGAGGTGATGGTGGAGCTGCTGCGGCAGCTGAGGGCCATCCAGAGCGACCCCGTCGTGGAGTTGTTCGCCCACGAGCGGGTCGGGCGACCGCGCGGCAGGACCGAGGGCGGCCACGACGAGGGCCACGACCAGGAGCGCGGCAAGTGGGGCCGGCCGAAGCTGCGCTGCGATCCGCGCGTGGAGTATATCATCCCCGGTACCTCCATCGACAAGGACCACTACGAGGTACTGCGATCACCGTGTGTCGTCGGTCGTGTCGTGTCGTGTCGTGTCGTTGGTCGTGTCGTGTCGTGTCGTGTCGCAATGTGCTGATGGCACACACACGCACGCGCAGGGCAAGTTTCCGGACGAGGTGGACTTCAACGACATCGACCACGTGTGGTCGCTGGAGAAGTTCCGGGGCGCCGAGCCCCGGATGGAGCGCGTGCGGACGCGCCTGGTGGAGTACTACCCCTTCTTCTACACCGACCACCTCGGCAAACGCCTCGAATTCCAGGTCGTGCTCCAGGACTGACTTCGATCGAATATTGGTCCGTCTTCGACCGAAACTTGCGCTTAAAGACGGCCAACAGCCAATAAATAGTATTTAATTGAAACAGAGAGCCATGAATGATGGGGGGCGTTAGGCCTGAAGTTCGGCGAGCCACTTGCCGATGATGCGGGCCTCGTGGTTGCGCGCCTCCACCACGGAGGGCGGGTCGCGAGGGTCGCTGCTGCGCAGGTCCAGGTGATGCGCGCCATCCTGCGTTTCGTGTGTGTCGTGTGTCAACACGAGTACAGGTGAGGTTGGTGTCATGTCCTGTTAGTAACGCGTCACGCGTGCGTGTGCGGTGGTGCGTGTGCGTTTCGTGTGTGTGTGTCGTGTGTGTTAATACAATAGACCGCCAGAAGAAAAAAGTGGTGTATGAAGTCAGTGTACATACCTCCGGTGTAGGTCTTGAGCCAGGTGGGGCGCGGGGTGATGCCCCAGGTGCGCTGGCAGTGGGCGTTGAGGTCGGCCAGCGTCCAGTCGCGCGGCGGGAACATGTCGGTCACGTTGTTGGTGTTGGGGTAGTAGATGATCTCCCCGCAGGCCTGGTAGTCCCACGACTGACCCGCCGGGCCGGTGCCGCAGCCGGTCTGGTCCGCGCACTCCACAAACTCGTCCCAAATGTTGAAGCACTGCAGCGGGCCTGTATTAAAATGAATTAAAAATTAAAATCAAATAATCAAATAATTAAATATGTAACACAATAAGGAAAAAACCAATAATTAAATTACATTCGAAATAAAAATAAATGGAAAAGAAAAAGTACTGCTGCTGTTGTAGTAGAGGCCGGCGGCTTGGGCTAGGCCGCGCAGGACGTCGTCGGTGTTGTTGAGCATCAGGTGGCAGGCCACCTTGATCGGGTAGGCCGGCAGCGGGGCCAGGAAGCCCGTCGGGTACGGATAGTCCATCTACGCCACAACCCCACACACACACGCACCACCGCACACACACAATCAATCAATCAGACGTGTGCGGCGTGTGCGGCGTGTGCGTCGTGTGTGTACCATGGCCATGTTGCCGAAGGCGTTGACGACCCAGAGGACGAGGTGCTCGACCTCGTGCGGCAGAACGTTCTTGCAGAGCGAGAACTGCTTGGCGATGGCGGCCAGGCCGCTGGGCGTCTGCGCCAGCTGGAGCATCTTGGCGAAGGCCTGCTGGACCAGGCCGGGGCACCGCTCGTCCGCCGCCCGGAAATCATTGGTGACCGTCTCGAAGTAGCCCGGCTGTGCGGTGGTGCGTGTGCGGTGGTGCGTATGGGGCCGAGTGTGAAGGAATGTGAGATATTTATGCCAGCTGGAGGGTGTGGGAAGGTGGTGGCGTACCGGCCGCTTGCTGTCGGGGCCGGTGGTGGCGGACGAGACGTTGGTGCTCCAGAGAATGGGCGCCGAGGCCGCGAGCGCACCGTCGACCACCTGCGGGTACTTCATCCTGAACCAAGCGCTGAGCATGCCTCCGTAGGAGCCTCCGAACGCGATCACGGGCGAGCGCGAAGCACCTGCACCACGCGCAGCGCCCATACGTCAATTCGCGTGTCGTGTGTGTCGTGTGTCGTGTGCGGTCGTGTGCCGTGTGCGGTCGTGTCTGTGTGCGCAAGATTACCGGGCAGGGTGGACTTGAGGTGCTCGATGAGCGTGGCGTAGTCGGCGAGGGCCTGCTCGACGGAGAGATAGCCGATGTGCTCCTTCGTGTACGAGTCGGGGCCGCCCGACCCGAACGGGTACGTCTTGCCGTAGTACCGGTGCTCGCCAAACACCACCTGGTGCGCAGACCCGGCACACACCACGCACACACCGCACACGGCGGGTGAGACCCCAGAGGTGATGGGGTGAATCGAGGCACGGGCAGGCAGGTGTACCAGGGCGCCGTAGGACTTGGCCAGCTCGAACACGAAGCCGGAGTTGTCCCAGAACGAGGTGATGTCGCCCTCGTTGCCCGTGTAGAAGAAGATGGGGCCGCGACGCAGCTCGCCGCCGTGGTTGGCACTCGACCTGTAAAAATGGGAAATAAATAAATAAATGAATTTTAAATGAATTGCATAAAATAAAATAAATCAAGATGGCAAAAAATGCAAAAAGAGTAACTAATAAATAGATGGAGCGTAATAATAAAAATAAAAATAAATTGCAAATAATAATATACCAGTAGTTGGAGAAGGTGAGGTAGCGCTGACGGAAGGTGGCGGGCTGGGTCTCAATGTTGAAGTGGTCGATGGTCTGATCGAACCAGTTCTCGGTCGGGGCCGGAATGCCGGCAACCGCAACGCCCGAGAAGAAGGCCAGCACCACCGCGAGAGCCGCGCCCAAGAAGATCGGGGCCGCTGCCGCCTTCATCTTCATCTTCATCTTTTTTTCGTGTTACGAAGAGTGGAAATGTCGTATTATTGTTCGCACACAACCATAACGGGGCGGCTGACGTCATCTACGACCAATGGGCAAGGAGTTGGTCAGATGGAGATGACGGCCTGCTTGCAGCCGAGGGGGCGCGGTCCGGTGTAGGCGTCGCAGATCGTCTGCAGCGGGTGGTCGGGTCCACCGACGTAGGTCTTGCCGTTGATGATGGTCGTCGGCGTCTCCTGCATTACAGGGAAAGGGCCGGCCCGTGAGTTTAGGTCCGCGTCGTGGCGTGGCGTGGCGTGGCGTGTGTGTGCGTACATAGATGCCCTGCTCGTTGCCGTAGGCGATGGACTCCCTGAACAGCTGGACACCGAGCGACCCCGTCGCGCAGGCGTTGATCTTGGCATAGTCCATGCCCCTGGTCTGTTTGTTCCCCCCCCCCAACCACAGACAATCAGTGAGGAGAATGTCAGCACTGCGAAGGCCAAGCCGCTTGACCCGGCAGGTCTGGTCGTACCTGGTTCGTGCAGGCGGGGATGTTGTCCGGAATGTTCTTGTAGTCTCGCTGCATGCACACGGCCAGATCCCACCAGCCCCAGGGGTTGTGCGTCACCTGGCGGCGACAACATCACACGCAACGAGAACACGCGGTGAGCCCACAAGAACTAGTTCATGCGCGTGTCGGGTTTGAAGGTGAGTACCGTGAGGTTATGGGCGCATAGCAGGAAGAGATCGCCCACGCATTCTCCCGGTCCTACAAGTAACGGTGAAAATTGGCATTGTACGTGACGCGGACACAACGCACTCACAGCACATGGCACACACGGATGGCACACGGCGGACACGGCTTACCGTGGAGGCACTCGAATTCGCCGCCGGAGTAGCGGCCGACGAAGAACTCCTGCATGTCCATGATGTCCCGCACTCCGGGGGCTTGCATCACCTGCGTGTTCCACTGCAGCTTGAACTGGCTGCAATACTGGCACCCTCGCCCGAACCCGCACACGCCATGTTTAAAATAATGTAATAATTAAATTGAAGTTTGTATCCGTAATTAAAAAAGTTGTTTTATAAAATGCATTAATAATCAAAAAAGAAAAGAGGACGTACGGGGCACTTGGCCATTTCGAAGCTTTGGATCTTGACCTTCGGAAAGGTGGCCGCCGCGGCCGTCACCCCAAGAAACAAGAGCCCCAAACACATCAGCAGCTCGTGCGACCTCATGTTCTTCGTCTTCGCTTTTTTAATCGATTAAAAAAATGAAACAACTAAAGTTTCGAAGAGGAAAAACAAGAGAAAATGGAGTAATGTACATTGCGCGCCACGCCCTGTGGCCCCAAGCGAGTTCTGCGCGCAACCGCTGTTTGTTTGTACCCTACTGCCACTGGCCGTAGTCTTCGCCCGTGTTATCGTAGCCGTAATCTTCCGCCCCGTGGTGATGGGTTTCGGCTGCTGCTGCGGCGCGTCTCTCGAGTTCGTAGAGGACGAGGTGGTGCAGGAACTGAACGGCCTTCTGCGACATCACCAGTCCTTCCATCGGGTCGCAGCCAGGCGGGTCATACAGGTTGGGCGCCACCACAATCGCTGCGGGCATCGGAGACAT
>CACVKS010001223.1:0-11335 GCA_902749335.1 Acanthamoeba triangularis
TACATAAACACATAAATACATCAATAAATAAAATAAATAAAATAAAATAAATGTTGATGTTACGGAGGGGTACCTGGAGGAGGACTTTGGCGGCGTTCCACACGATGCCGCCGGTGGTGCCACTACCGGGCACCTGCTTGATTCGGATGCGGTGGTGCGTGGCGGCTTCATCTCCGGAGGGGCGGCGCGCATGCGGCAGCGCGTACTCGTCCCACCCCTGCTGTCCCGCCTTCCGCTCCGGACCGGAGGCCCCCGCACCCGGCTCCATCTGTTTTGGTTTTAGTTTAGTTATTATTCAATTACATTTTTTAATTAAAAAAATCCCTCCGCTGACCGCCGTTCCTTCCAGGGCGTGAGGACAACAAGCTCGTGCACTATCCACAACAGGGAGCGTTTCGGGCCTTTTTGCTGTGCGCCGATACGAAGCAAATGGTCAAACCGGCGGGAAACCCGGTTCTCCCTGTGGTGGGTATCTGCGTTGGCTTCTACGCCCGCCCAACCACAAAACGGCCAAGCACACGGCGCCAGACCTCATTCTCGAACGGCCCGGCAGACACAACACAACCACTACTACTACCACAGCACAAGCAGCCTCTCTCTGCACTCCACGCGATCCGCACACCACATACTACAACTTCGAATGAAGCTTCTTTCCCTCCGCCGAAGCCACGAGACCTACGAACGCGTCGGTCAGATTGACGACGCCGGCGAGAGCCAGCCACAGCGGCGGGGGCTCAGCAAATGGGAACAACAGCTCGAGCGAGCGGCCGTCGAACAGGGAAAGGCCCCATCGTCGTCGTCGCTCCGCAAGTCCGATCCCACCTCCTCTGCTGATGGTGTGTCGAACGGCGCCACGGCCTCGCCGCGCGGACTGGACGACAAGGCCGACCCGAGCATTCAGAAATTTAGGTCCAGCTCGCAAGTTCGGGCCATGGCCGAACTCTACGTCGCCAACCCCAAGGTGTTCGTCTGAACCGGACGCGCCTTGGCCGCTCGAGATATCTGGAGGGCCACTTCTATGCTCTTGTACAAATGTCCATAATAAAAGATAAAACTAAATAGCTAATAATTATAACAATACTTGTATAAATGGCCGAACCGGCACAGCACGTGTGGTGGTGCCTTCACGGGAACGAGTCCAGCACAAGACCATTGGCGGGACTAGAGCCCAGAGGTGAACTTCTGAACGCGTTCGAGAAATCAAAGCCTTCCATCATCATCTTGCACTGCGCAGCAACGTGGAATCATGGGCGCTGTGTGGAGCACTCTTGTGGGCGACGCGGAAGATGGCGGCGATGAATCGTCAAGATGTAGAGAAGATGAGGATTACGGAGGCGATCTCGAAGAATTGACCCACAGCGAGAAGTACAGGCTGAAGAGGAACAAGAAGGCCGAGCAGAGACAGATGGATCAGCAGCGAGACGAGGCCGAGATGGACAAAATCTACGTTCCGGGTCCGGGGGCCACCGGTTCGGGCCTCATCTGCAAGCTCACGGTCATCGAAACGGCGTGGGGCCGCGGCCTCGCCACCACCTGCCCCGCTAACGTGCGTACTGGCTCTGATTTTTTTTGTTTACTTTTTATTTCATGATAATTAATAATAGATAAATAAAATACACAAGCGGGTATTAATTCCGAATATTAGCATTATTCATGTTATTATTTCACAATATGTTTATGTAAAGCAAAAATAATAAATGAGATTAATGATACAGGAGGGCGAACTGCTGGCGGAGGTGCCGGCGCGGTTCATCCTGCACAGCCGGAACGAGCGCGTGTGCCACGCTGCCGACCTGCGCAAGGCGCTGGCCGCCCACCCGCGCGTGGCGTCGCATCGCCACATGCTGGCCGCCGTCCTCTGGCTCCTCGAATCCATCAACTGCGCCCAGTCCTTTTGGCAGCCCTACCTCTGTACTCTACCGAAACCCTCTCGTCCGTCTGTGTGTCTGGGCGTGTGCGACGTGTGCGGTGTGCATTCCATGTCTGCTTACATTTATTTAATTGTATTTATTTATATTGTTTCATTTATATTTACTTTTTGTTTTATCAGCGGAGCTGCCGGACGCTGTGGCGACGGTGGATCGGTGGAACCAGGAGGAGCTCGCCGAGGTGGGCCACACGCTGATGCTCTACGAGATGGTCGAGTACAAGAAAAAGAAGATCGCCGCCGACTACGCCACCATCCTCCTCCCCTTCCTGCAGGTGACCACTACTCACCGCACGACACACGCAACACGACACGACACACGACACACTCGCGACACGCCCGTATAATGTTCGTGCCGAGTGTGGTTGGCTCAATTGTGGAACGGTTGCGCGCGCGCAGGAGAACACGCATCTCTTTGGCGGGTCGATCCCGTCGGAGGAGGAGTACAGGCGCGCCCTCTCCCTGGTCTACTCGCGCACCTTCGACTTCTCCGAGCTCATTGGGGAGCACGTGTTCATCCCCTTCGTGGTACTCGCACACGCACACACGCACCACCGCACACGCATTCCTCACCACCATCACCACCACCACCACAGGATTTCCTCAATCATTCGATCAACGACACGGGCAAGGCGGCGTGCACGTACAGCTACAACCACGACAAGGACTGCTTCGAACTCCTGGCCGGCGCTGACTACGACGAAGGAGAAGAAGTACACCCTCTCACATCGCCACCACCTCCGTGTGGCTCTCTACTACTTTGGATCTATAACCATCGCACACACGACACACATGCAGGTGTTCATCTCCTACGGAGAAAAGACGAGCTCGCAGCTGCTGGCCTCGTACGGCTTCATGTACGAAAACAATGCCGAGGACACGGTCGACATCACCGCCTCCCTCTTCTCGCTCTCGCCTCCGCATTCGACTTCGACTTCGACTTCGACATCGTCATCGTCGACGACGCATCGCTCGCCGCCGTCGCTGAAGCAGTTGGCGCTGGAGGATCTCTTCTTTTCGCTCAAGACGGACCAGCACACCGGCCAGCCCTTCCTACACGCGTCGCTCCTCAACTTCATCCGCATCCAACACCTCTCCACCGAGCAAAAGGCCTGTTTCCTCACCCAGGACCTAGGTATGCCGGTGACCAACACGCGACACGCGACAATACCACAGCACTGAGCCTGACACGCACGCGCTTGGGTGGGGTACGCGGCAGGCCAGCGGCACGACCTGGTACGAAGCCACATCATCTTCGACGACCAGAGCGAGGCCGAGACGAACCGCTTCCTTCTGTCGGCGCTCGAGCGCATGCTCCAAGCCTTTCCGACCACCATCGAGGTGACCTACCACTTTTGGTTATTCTTTTCTCAAACGATTATATGATCATATTATTTATATATTAGTTTTGTAATTTTTCCTATTAAATCTGTGGGACTCCAGGAGGACGAGCACCTGCTGGCGACGTGTGCGGATCTGACGAGCGGCAAGCGGTGGGCAATCCGGTACCGCAAGGAGGAGAAGCGGCTGTTACGCGACTACATCCGTGCCTACCGGCGATACGTTGGCATGGACTCATGAAGCTGCACACCGAAAAAGTTACACCAAGCTGGGCACCGCTGCGCACTCTCACTCCCACTCGTGCCTCACAAAGGCGCGGAAGGGAAAGAGACAGAAAAAGAACAAGAAGAAACAGCAGGAGAAAAGGCGAAGAAAACAAATTCGACGAAAAGCGGCCGGACGAGCCAGTAGGGCGTGTGGTGCTGCTCTGGCCCCTGCGGCATGGTGGCCATTTACACCATAACATCAGCGAGCAAGCAAACAACACCACCTGAACAAGAACATAACACAGTACGTCCCCTCACGTACATTGGGCTGAAGCAGACGGACAGGCATTGAATACAAAAGTCCATTTTCGTAGATGGCGAGCAAGGAAGCGTGCGATGTGGGTCTAGTGGGCCTAGGCGTGATGGGCCAAAACCTCATCCTCAACATGGAGAACAAGGGCTACCGCGTCGCTATCCATAACCGCACCGTGGAGAAGGTCCGTAGTAGCGCAGTGCCCTCTTTGCCCCCCACAGCCCGAAAGGCAGGGTTGCGTGTCTTTGACCCAGCAGGGGCGGTGTGTGCAGATTGACGAGTTCATCAAGAAGAAGGGCGAGGGCAAGAAGCTCGCCGGTGGGCACACCATCGAAGAGTTTTGCCAGCTCCTCTCCACCCCACGCAGGGTACCCTCACCATTTCCTATCTCCACTACTCATGAAGATGGCTTATCTAGGACGTGTGTGTCGGGCCAGATCATCCTGATGGTGCCTGCAGGCAAGGCTGTGGACTCGATGGTGGCTCAGCTCGTGCCCCATCTTCAGGTACCTTCGTCACAACGCCATCTACTCTGGCTGCCCCCCTTTTACTAACACACCCCGCCTGTACAGAACGACGATGTGATCATCGACGGCGGCAACTCGTTTTACAAGGACACCCAGCGCCGCGCCGAGGAGTTGGCCAAGAAGGGCACGCCACCGCCCTTTGGCCCACGGTGTGTGGACGTCAATGTGATTGCGCTCTCTCATCATGGCTATGGCTTTTTGCGACCAATACAGGAATCCACTTCGTGGGCGTGGGCATCTCCGGCGGGGAAGAGGGCGCGCTCCACGGTCCCTCCATCATGGTGGGCGGCAAGAAGGACGCCTGGGAACACCTCAAGCCCGTGCTCCAGTCCATCGCCGCCAAGGTACACTCCGGCCAGAAGAATGTAAGGAATGAGCGCATCTGACGCCTGGCCGGCCGCAGGTGGACGATAAAACGGGGAAGGACACGACTGCGTCGGGCAAGGGCGTTCCGTGTTGTCAGTGGATGGGCGAGGACGGCGCCGGCCACTTCGTCAAGATGGTGCTTAATCCCCTCCGCCTGAGCGCAAAGCCGGTGCTCTAAACTTCTCACCATCGCATCGGCACAGGTCCACAACGGCATCGAGTACGGCGTGATGCAGCTCATCTGTGAGGTGTACCACCTCATGCGTGCCAACGGTACACGATCCACCCGCGCACTCTAACTCGTTGCGTTGTTCCCAACCGGCACACCGGCAGGGCTAAACCCAACAATCTGAATCTAATGCAGGGATGACGCATGCGGAGATGCGGGATGTCTTTGACAAGTGGAACGGCGCCGAACTCGACAGCTATCTCATCGACATCAGCACCAAAGGTGCGACCACTAACTTTATGTCATCTCACTGCACGTGTTGTAAACTGAACGTTGCGTATGTTGTCGTAGTGTTGGAGAGGAAGGACGACCAGTTCGATCCGCAGCGTGATCTGCTGGACGTGATCCTCGACACCGCCGAGCAGAAGGGCACGGGCCGATGGACGGCCGAGGCTGCATTCGAGCTGGGCGTGCCCACCTACCTCATCAGCCAATCCGTATTCGCCCGCGTCCTCTCTGGCTACAAGGTATCAGCGTCTGGGAAGCGTGGGTCTTGTGATGTCAGCCGACACCTCAAAAATCTGTACCACATAGGATCTGCGCGTAAAGGCCTCCAAGATCCTCACCGGCCCCGAGCCATCGACCCATGTCGACCGAGCCCAGTTCATCGAGCAGCTGCGCCACGCCCTCTACGCCGGCATTGTACCTTGCTTCCCCGCCACCAGGGACAGAGGGAGAGGCCATCATTAACCATTAACCGGGATCAATGTCAGGTGGTCTCCTACGCCGAGGGCTTCTCGCTCCTGCGCGCGGCCGAGCAGGCGCACAAGTGGGGCATCAACCCGGCCACGGCAGCCGTCACCTGGCGCGGGGGATGCATCATTCGCTCGCGGCTACTGAGCAACATACGCGTACACACAAACAGCCACTCTCTTTTGTACTACTACCCCACTCCCACCGGCATTGACGTGTGTGTGGTACCTACCATCAGGCGGCGTTTGAGAAGGACCCGGACCTGGAGAACCTGCTCTTGGACGACTTCTTCAAGGGCGTGATCGACGACTGTCAGCAGAACTGGCGCGAGGTGGTCTCCTTCTCCGTGCGCTGGGGCATCCCTGTGCCGGGGCTGAGCGCCTCGCTGGCCTACTACGACGCCCTGCGCTCCGAGCGGCTGCCGGCCAACATGCTGCAGGGCCTGCGCGACTACTTCGGCGCCCACACTTACGAGCGCACCGACCAGCCACGCGGCAAGACCTTCCACACCGAGTGGCAGCAGTCCAAGCCCGACGACCACCACTCCAAGGCCACCAACCTCTAGTGCTCTAAGAGAATGTTCTTCTCCTACACCGCGCCGCCCAGCACCACTGGTTAAGTTGCGGCGAGGAGGCCGTCGTCGGTGAGGTAGCAGACGGTGACTGGCTGGGGGGCGGGACACACGCCACCGAAGTAGAGGGAGAGGATGTAGCCGTCGGAGTAAGCCCAGCAGTGGCGGTGCTGGATCACCTGCCGCTCGAGCAGCTTCGAGTCCCCGGCGAAGAGCGAGTAGACCGTTGACGTCTCCATGAAGTCGAGACGCAGCCCGTACTCCTTACCCACCTTCGCCCCTCGATCAGAACTGCACAATCCACGCAACACGCAAAAAACCGCACACTCGCACATCATGCATGCATGCAACACGCACCTCGAGCGTGGTATCGAACTGCTTGAGGAGTGATGCGTTCTGGTAGGGGATGTTGCCATTGTCGTAGGCGTAGGCGGCCAGCTGGATCTGGTTCCGGAAGGGACAGTTGGGTCTCTCTCCCACCACCCGGCTGCCGTTAAAGACAATGCAACCAATCTGTACATATACACGAGAGATATGACCTATCGTATCTTTCCAGATTCAAACACCTACACATTAAGGTATTATCTTAAGTGGTGTGTGCGTACATGACGGCGCCAGACGAAACGGTCGGAGTCGTAGTGGTGGAAGTTGAGGTAGCCGCAACGACCGCCTCCCCACAGCTTGTTCCACGACGACTGACACCGCGCGCCCTCCACCTCGTCCGGGCCAAACAGGTACGTGCTCGTGTCGTTCTGGGGGCAAAGTTCACAGTAGGAAAAGAAAGAAGCAACGGAGTGGAGAGGGAGGAAGAGGTACGGCCAAGCGGACGCGGGCGGTCATGACGGCGGAGTGAAAGCCGTAGAAGGGAACGAGCTGGGGCTCGTAGTCGCCCTTGGCGACTGTTAGACACGACCACTCTTGCGTACGTGGGCCAGCTTTTGGTGAGAGCCAAGAGAGAAGATGGAACCATGTGGGTGCAGTACCAGCAGAGCGGGCAAAGCCCAGGAAAAGGGCCACCAAGAGTAACTTCCGAAACATGGCTTGTTCTTGTTCACAATAGAAGCCCGTTCTCCTGCAGTTTTTCTATCGCTGCCTATCACGCCAATTAGCGAGAACAGATAGAATTAAAAAAAAACAATTTCAAATTTAGAAAAGCCAAAATTTTACAAGAACTGTCGCTTTCGAGAGATTTCTCACCTAGCCGTTGATGACGCTGTTATTGATCATCTGCTGTGACTTGCGCAGTGCAAGCACATCCACGGTACACGATGGAAGCACATGCGGCAGGTGAGCAGCGGTTGCAGGTGCTGCTGGGTACCTGTTCGTGGACCGACCCGACCCTCGTATCCTGCGGCCGATTTTACCCCAATTCGCGTGCCAAGGGACTCATGATGCGTTCCTCTGCCGCTGCCACGCCACCTCCCTCCTTCTCTTCACATGCATCACCATCATCATCATCATCATCTCGGACTACACACCCATCGTCATCTGCATCTGCATCTCCCTCTTCATCTTCATCTTCTACAACGTCGCCAGCCGCGTCGCCATCAGCCGGAGAGAAGCGACTGTGGTACTACTCGCGCCGCTTGGCCAGCGTGGAGGTCGACGCCTCCAACTACGCCATCCCCGCGCCGCACCTCTGCGAGGCCTGGGCTGCCGCCGTGCCGCCGGGCTTCACCTTCAACGTCAAGGCCTTCTGCCTCTTTACCACCAAACAAGTGGTGCGTGTCCGTGTGCGGTTGGGCGTGTGTGGTGGTGTGTGCGTGTGCTGACTGATTGGGTTGTTGGCCACCGTCTAGGCCACGGCTGCGTCGCTTCCGGGGAGCGTGCGGGCCAAGCTGCCGCCCATCCTGCAGCAGAAGACGCCGCTGCTGTGGGACGACCTCTCGCCGGCCCTCCGCATGGAGCTGTGGGACGCGCTCAACACCAGCATGAGCGTGTTCCACCGAGCCGGCAAGCTCGGCGCCGTCCACTTCCAATTCCCCCTCGGCTTCATGGACACGCCACAGAACAGGTGTGTGTCGTGTGTGTCGTGTCGCGTGTGCGGTGAGTTGTGTGCCGTGTCTGACGTGATGCCGTGTCGCAGGGAGTACGTGCTGTCGTGTCGGCGCATGCTTAGGAGCGACTTCACGATGGCGGTCGAGTTTCGCTGTGCGTCGTGGCTCGCCCAGGGCTCGGGCGACGAGTCCGCCCGCATCCCTGCGGCCAACTGCACGCCGGGCGCACTGCTGCCGAGCTACGTCAAGGAGGACGTCGTGGCGTGGCTGCGGCGCAACAACATGGCCTTCGTCATCGTCGACGAGTTCCTCGAGGAGTGGCCCAACGACGACAACGTGGCCGACCACCCGCGCAGCGGGACCCCGACCGGCGCCAAGCCGCCCGGCCCTCGCGGAGGCCCGGCGCCCACCTTCATGTCTTCTCACTCCCTCCTCTCTTTCACCACATCGCCCGCACCCACTTCATCATCTTCATCATCTTCAGCTTCATCATCATCATCGACAACACCACCATCTTCATCATCGTCTTCATCATCGACAGCGACGCCAGCGGCAGCGAGTCCCGTGGCTGCGCTTGGGTTCCAACTGTCCTCGCGCCTGCGGAGGCACCGACACACAAGCGACGACGACCCGCACCGCGACAGCGACAACGGCGACGACGACCGACCACCACGGCGCGAACGAGTCTCTCATGAGAGCGGCCCAGCCCTGCGTGCGACTGGGACTGCTGCTGCGGCCGCCACCACGCCGCCGCGGCCACAGGGCGTCCAGGCGGCCAAGAACGAGTGGAGGCGGCAGCAGGGCGCCGTGGAGCGCAAGGTGCGAATGGTGCCCATCGTGGAGCGGGTCACGCACCCGTCGGTGTGCTACGTGCGCATCCACCGGCGGCGCGGCAACGACAAGCTCCTGACCCCGGCCGAGCTCGACGCCTGGGCCTCGCGGATCCGGCGGCTGGGGCGTCTGCTCGGCGGACAGGGCCGCATCTTCGTGATGATGAACACCAACTTCGAGGACCAGGGCATCCAGAACGCCGACAATCTCGCCCAGCGACTGCCCGACCTCAGTACTAGTACTACCTGTTGCGTGTGTGCGGTGTGTGCGGTTGCACTAACGCACAGTTTGCCGTCATGTCCATGTGCAGTGCCGGACTGGAAGGCGATGCAGGAGGAGGACGCCCAGCAGGCCAAGCGACACTTCATGTCGCTGCTCTTCGCCGGAGCAGCAAAGACTGCGACGTCGAAGAAGGCTGAGGTGGTGACCACCGTCGGTGACCATCACGGCGACCAGCATTATAGCCACACCGAGGAAGAAGCGACTGAGGCGGGCCACCAAAAGGAAGACGAGGAGGAGGCGGAGGTGCAGATCGTCGGACACGGGCGCCGGGCCAAGGAGCAGCGCACGATCGACGACCTCTTCCAGCAGGGCAAGAAGGACACGAAGAGGAAGCGAGAAGACGACAAGGAAGATGAGGTAGAGGACGACGTGGAGCCCGCGGGCACCACCGCGACCGGCACGAGCGGGACATCCCAGCCCGCCGCGGCACCGACGGCGGTGACCTCGCCGGCGAGGAAGAAGCCGACGACGCTGAAGAAGAAGAAGGTTTCGACCGCGCCGAAGACGAAGGGCTTGGGCCAAGCGTCGCTGCAAAACTTCTTCGCCGGCAAAGCGTAGAAAGACAACAAAGAAGAGCAGGAAAGCGAACAAGAACCTTCATTGAAGGAAGAAGGCGCTGGCTCGTGTTCCTGGTCCGGAGAGTCTCCGAGCTTGGGGTGCGCTTTGATGTGAGGTGGTGTCTCGGTCCTCGCCCGAACTTTCTGGATGGCGATCACTGGCTTATTATTGGAGGGTTTTATGTCAGTTTCCCAGGTCGCAGGTAACCAGTAGAAAAAAGGACGGAAATCATCGGATTACACACCTGTTCGTATGGGCGAACTTCAGCCGACTGCCACCCAACAGCTTGTCATCCACCCTGGCATCTCTATAAAAGAGTGAGGCCACCCAGTTTCTCTATCATACAACCATCCCGTACACTCTACATTCACAGTTCACTCTACAAAAAAAAAAGAAACATCACAATGTCTCTCAACAGAACCGACAAGACTCTGCTCGGCACCGGCGCTGGCGTGGTCCACAAGGAGGAGGAGCGGCTGGTGACCGAAAAGCTGGGCAAGACGACGCTGGTCGACCGTGACGAGCGCGTGGTGCACGAGGCGCCGGTCGTCAAGAAGGACGTGGTGACCGAGCACCCCGAGATCATCCACAAGGAGCACCACGTCCAGCCCATCATCCACGAGAAGGAGGTTCACGTGAAGCCCATCCACCGCGTTGAGGTCTCCACCGAGCGACCCGTCATCCACAGGGTACGCCACGCACCGCACACGCCGCCCACAGCCATTCCCAAGAATGTGTGGAATGCTCACATGCAACCCTTTTTCAGGAGAAGGTCGTCGAGGGACCGGTGGCGGCGGAAAAGGTGGTCAAGTCCAATAAGAAGGTCACTGCCTCCACTGTGGGCGCCGGAGCGACCATCGTCGAGGACCGACCCATCGTGCAGAAGCACGTGGTGACCGAGCACCCGGAGATCATCCACAAGGAGCACCACATCCAGCCCATCATCCACGAGAAGGAGCGCCACATCGAGCCCATCCACAAGACCGAGGTCACCACCGAACACCCAGTCCTCCACAAGGTACCCCACCGCACACACCGCACACGCACGCGCCACACACACGCACACACACACTCATTGACATGCGGGCGACAGACAACGATCGTGGAGGAACCGGCTGTGGTGGAGAGGGCGCATGTGCATCCCGACAGGCACGAGCGGGTGCATCTGCACCACAAGGAGCACGAGGAGCCGCACGCGACGGTGGGCCAGAAGTTGAAGGGCACCATGAAGCAGATGGTGGGCACCATCACGGGCGACGAGACCAAGAAGGAGGAGGGCAGGCTCCTCAAGCAGGGCATCGAGCCGACCACGGCCAACGAGCCGAACCTCGAGACCTTCTAAGCCAAGAGGCCGACGAACAAAAAAACGAAATGAAACGATTTACGATTTTAAAAAACAACAGTTCTGATTGGGCATTAAATACTTTTTTTTTTTTTTTTTTTATTCTGAGGGCTCCGGTGCTGATGGCGAGAGCGGCGGGAGCGGGGTGGACA
>CACVKS010001224.1:0-11334 GCA_902749335.1 Acanthamoeba triangularis
GGGAAGAAGGTGATGTCCTTCTCGTAGAGCTTGGGGTCCTTCTTGGCGAGGAGGGGAAGGATGCGGAGGAACTGGTCCTCGGCCAGGGGGTCGAGCAGACCCACTTCGTCCTCCTCTTCATCATCCGACTCGTCCGAGCTTAGCTCCTCCTCGAGCCTCTTGATGGTCTCCTTGGCTGGGAATGCCAATTTAATTAGTAAATAAATGCGATATGTAAATGAATTAAAATTGGCATCGCCGGAGGCTTGGCAGATTTTGAACACAAAATCTGCAAGAAATTAAATCAATTTCAAGTTGAGAGAGGGCGGGTACACACCTTGAGTGATTTCTTCAGACTTCTTCTTGCGTTCGTACTGCTTGGCAAAGTCTTCGTTGATGGTAAGCTGCATCTCCTCTTCGCCGTCATCCAGCAGCCCCTTGCCCTTGGACGCCTGCTTCTTCATCCTTGGATGAGTGTGCTGTGTAGTATACTACTGCAACGGTGTGAAGTTCGGTCGGTCTCGTCGATCGAGCAAGTTATCTGGGAGAGCTAGCTCGAGATGGACGTCTCCCTCCTTCTCTCTCCTCCGCTAGAAAGAAAAGAAAGAAAATGGAACATTTGTCGACACCACTTGCAGCGGAAATTCAGTGTGTTTTCTGCTTTCAACCCCACTGGACCGTTGGGGGGGGGGCGATTCAATCAATCGATTCAATCACCAACTAGAGCACCCCACCCCGCGCGCCAAGAACCAAGCACTGAAAGGAAGAGAAGAGCGCACCACCAATCAATAATCATCAACGCGTACGCAGCGGCACATAGAGAGATGAGCAAAAAGAGGAGAAGCCATGAGGAGGATCCTGTGAAGCGATTCGATGTGGTGTTGCCTGCGGCCACCTCGGCGCAGGTGGTGCGGTGGAGCGTGAAGGAGGGAGGCGAGGTGCTCGAGGGCCAGGAGCTGTGTGCCTTCCTGGCCGAAGGCAGCCGCGATCTCCAATTCCTTCGTTCGCCCTTTCCCTTCGAGGGCGTCATCCGCCAGCTTCATCCAGAGAAGGCCTTGGTAGCCCCTGGGTACCCATCTTCCCAACGGCCGTTATTATTATAAATCTTTTGTTCTTTCATCTTACATTTCTCAATTCTATTTTATTTATTATTCATTATTTTGGTATTTAAATGATGAAACAAATGAGTAATAAATAAATCAGTACTGATTTATTGACTGCGTTCCTGTGCGGGCAGGACGACGGTGGCGGTGGTGGAGTACTGTGCGCACGAGATGGTGTTTGCAGACCTGTGCGCCATCTGCGGCAAGACCATCAACTCGTCGGACAAGCAGGCCACCATCTCGCTCATCCCCTCTCAGCCCGCCCTCACCGTCTCGCGCGCGGTATGGGACAGCCCTCCTCTCTTCCCACCGGGTCTATGTTTGATGCCCGGGCCTGGCGGGCGCTCACACCGCTTCACGCACGGCACACGACAGGTGGCGGAGCGTGACGCCGAGCGCACGGCGGAGCGCCTCACGGCAGCCAAGAAGCTTTCTCTCGTCCTCGACTTGGATCAGACGCTCGTACACGCCACACAGGTCTGCTTTCTTGTCCTTGTTCTTTCTTCTTTCTTCTCTAACCATCAAGAGTCCCTGCACCACTCGCTGACCGCGTGACGTGTTACTCTCTCTCTCTCTCTCTCCCCCTCTCCCTCTGTGTGTGATCGTGTGATCGTGTGATTCTTAGGACGCGGAGGTGGAGGCGCTGTTCGGGGCGGATGCGGCGGAGACGAAGGGGGGCAACATCACGTGCGCGCTGCCCAACCCACCGGCGGGTCCCGAGGACGTACCCGCTGCCCACCTCTACCGCTTCACCCTCGACGGCAACCCACACAAATTCTACCTCAAGCTTCGGTACGCGCCCTCGACATTCCACCACCCTTCTCTTCTCCCCTGTTCCTCTTCACCCTTCTTTCTTCGCTCTTCGCTTTTCGCTTTTCGCTCTCCTTCTCACCCTGTCCCTGGTTGCAGGCCGCACCTGGAGGAATTCTTGATGGGCGTCAAGGACCTGTTCGAGCTCCACATCTACACCATGGGCTCCCGCTCCTACGCCCGCAAGGTACGGAAACGGCCCAAGCCTTGTTCTGCCGTGGCGTGCGTCGCATTGTGTCGTGTGGCGCACAACGCCTGAACGCGTTTCATGCTTCACCGTCTCACCCTTCCTCGCGGCACGCAGGTGGCGCAGATAATCGACCCAGAGCAGAAGCTATTCCGAGAGAATATCGTCTCTCGCGATGAGTGCGGAAGTACGTGCAACGCACCGCAACGCACCAGCGCGTGCTCCTCGGGTTAGGGCTAACGGGCGAGGTGTGGTGGTCGATGTTATGTTACTGTGGCACAGACGTGATGAATCTGAAGAACCTCCAGCGGATATTCCCGGTTGACGACAGCATGGTCATGATTATTGACGACCGCGTCGACGTCTGGGGCACTTCGAAGAACCTCATCAAGATTGAACCCTGTACGCCGCGCTTCTCTTCGCTCGCTGCCACGTTTTCCGCAGCCAAAAGCTCATCAACTAACCAACCAACCAATCACGCGATGACATCAGATTACTTCTTCAACGACGCCAAGGTCAACGCGCTGCCTCGGGACAAGGTAACGCATTGCCCACCGCACGCGCTGTGCTCCTTGACCATCAACGCTCACCGACACCCTCTTCCCCCCCACACGCGGGTTGTATAGGAGGCCCCGCATCCGCACCGGCACCCAGTGCGGCAAGCCCTGCGCCGTTCCTCCACGGGCCAGGCCTCTGCTGACGTCAGCAGCGCGTCAGCTTCTTCGTCATCGTCGCCCGCCGCGCCCAACACCAAACGCAAGCACGAGGCCAGCGATGTCGATGACGACGCGTCGTCGCCGCTGCCGCCGGCCTCCAGGCCCGACGACGACCCCACCGACGCCGCGCTTCCCACCGACGGCGGCCGGCAGCTGCTGACGTCAGCAGCGCCCACCGAGCCTGCGGCCGTTGAGGGCGAACAGAAGGCGCAGCCGCCGCCCAAGAGAAGGAAGATCGACATCTCCGGCATGCCGCGGTTCAAGAAGAAGCCAGCCGCGGCCGCCACGCCCGATTCCTCCGGAGCGTCGTCCATGGACGTGACCGCTGCATTGGCTGCATCCGAAACTGCTGCCCCCGCCGCCGCTCCAGCGACCGCGGAAAACGAACACGAAAGCGAAAGCGAAAAGGGGAAGGAGAAGGAGCAGGCAACGACGCCACCGGCCGCCGCCGAGAAACGCGAAGCCGAACAGACCGACGCGACGACAGCAGCACCAGCACCGCCGCCGCCGGCAGCAGCGGCCGAGAGCACGCCAGCAGCGGCTGCGGTCGCGCCGCATCTGCCCTATCGGGAGGTGTCGCTGCGGGACGGGCACCTGCTGCACGTACTGCGGACGCTCCGGGAGGCCCACCGCCTCTTCTACGCGCCCGAGCCGGCGCCGATGACCGCCGTAGCCGACGCGCCGGGCCAGCAGCTGTCGCCGCCGCCGTCCATTCCGTGGGCCGGCCGGCCGCGCGACATCAAGTACTGCCTCCACGTCCTGCGCCGCCGGGTGCTCGAGGGCGTACACATCTGCTTCTCTTCCATCTTCCCCACCGGCAGCAAGCCCGAAAGGTGCGACGACATCCCACTGCGTGTGTGTCGTGTGTGCGTTGTTCTCACGTTACTGCCGTTCCCGGGCTATAGCACCCCGCTGTGGCGGCTAACCGAAGAGTTCGGCGCGCGCTGCTCCAACGTCTTCACCCCGGAGACCACCCACCTCGTCGCCCTCAACGTACCGGCTCCCCTCATCTCCCCTCCACTTCCCCATTGGCTGCACACCTCACTGACTCTGTCGAACATCATCACCCCTCATCATCGTCGCACAACAACAGGAGCGGACGGAAAAGGTCAAGCTGGCGCACGAGCGCGGCGGTGTTCACATCGTCCACCTCGAGTGGTACCCAACACACCACAACACACAACACACAACCGGTACCGCAAGCACTTGACTCATTGGGCGCGCGGGTGTTGGTTGGTTGGTTGGCAGGCTGCTGGAGAGTATCAGGACGTGGCGTCGACCGGAGGAGGCGCGGTACCGGAATCTGCCGGGGAAGCCGGGCACCAAGGAGGGACTGGAGCCCTACAAGGAACACATCCGCCTGCTCGACATGTGCTACGTGCGCGATCTCGACAGAGTCCTCCTCGCCTTCCACGGCCCCAAGGTACCATTACGGACCACCTTTGGCACAGCGCGTGCAGCGGCGTTGCATGTGCGTGCAGTATGGGCGGTATGGGCGTCGACTAATCTCTATGTGTGCGTGGCTCGTGCCCAAGGAGGAGGAGGAAGAGGAGGAGGTGTCGGACGCCGACCAAGACGAGTTCCTCAAGTGGGCGTTGAAGGAGGGCGAAGGCGAAGAAGACGAGGACGAGGAGAACGAAGACGAGGACGAGGCCATGGATGAAGAAGGCGATGGGGAGCAGGGCACCACCACGCGAAGCAACAAGATGATCGAGAAGGCGGCGAAGGGCGAGAAGAAGAAGAAAACGGAGGAGGGCGAAGGCGAAGGAGAGGGAGAGGAGGGCGAATGGGACGAGCTGGAGAGACAGCTCGCGGAGCAGGAGGAGGAGGAGGGCGGGGAGGACGGACAGGAGATGGACTACGCCACCCTCGCGGCCCTCACCTCCAACGACGACAGCGTCGATGCGAAGAGAGCGCGCCGGAGCGAAGACGAAGACGAGGATCGGTTCGATCGGCTCGCGGCGCTCGAGCGGCTCGAGGAGGAGGAGGACGATGACGGAGGCAACGCGGGCCGCGGAGGCAAGAAGCGAGCCAAATTCGGGGGCCTGTTYACCAMCAACAACAAGAAGACCAAGCCGGGCAGGGGAGGCCACTACGAGGACGACGACGACATGGAAGGCCTGGTAAGACGATTCCCTCACTTTATTCTTCTTCGCTCCCCTAACTTGCTCACCTCACGCCGACTAGGCCAACGAGATCGAGGACGAACTCTGGGGTGATGATGACGACGACCATGATGGGGACGAGTGAGTGAGTGAAGGTTGTTTGTTCAATTGAATCATCCACAGATTATAGAGTATCATGTGAGTCGCGTGTTGTGTCGCGCCCACTTGTGGCATCACGCCGCTGTTTGATGATGCAGATGCACCTATAACCAGGTGTTCACAAAAAGGGGACAGTGTACCTTTTTGCAAAGTGAACTGTGTACACCATAATCATGAAAACTGGCCATTTTGGTCATTACTGGTGTACATGTTCCCACTTCTTGGGCATTCATTGTTGACTTTGTGTACACCACACCAGTTATTTGTCTAACTAGAATTTTTTGATTTTCAACATCAGAAATACCACCAGTGACCCTCTCTCACTTCTTCCATTTTCTTTTTGGCACCTCACCTTTGGCCATTTTATGTACAGGGAACGAATCCGACGCGCGTCAGATTGCATTTTTTGCCGATTTTGTGCATCAAAACTTACCTTTTTAGGGTTTTTTACCCTTTTTGGTGTGCAGCCAACCAGGAGCGCCAAATTTCACCCAAAAAACCTTCTCTCCAAACAGAGGCTTTCCTTGCTGTTTTCTCTTTCATTTTGAGGCCATTTTGGCGTTATTTCTGAGTTGTGTACAGTTGTAGGGACAACAGAGCTCACCAATCTGTACATGGGAAGGTGGAGTTAAGGAAAAGGAGACACTGTCCCCTTTTTGTGAACACCTGGTTCTGAGGGGCTGGCTCCTCCCTCACAGGGACTGTGGTGGCAAAGGCAGTGGCCAGGTCAAGGGGTGGGGCAGCATTGTTGGCCCACAGTGGAGCTTTAGTGATATCCTCACACCCCATTGGCTCTGGTCTCCACACCCTCTTGTAGTCTTGTCTTGTGCTGAACTTGTGCTGGGCCAGCTGGCATGTAGGATGGTTTTGTAGATGACAGCAGAGGCAATGTTGTGAGCAATGCTGAGTGGAAGGGATTACTGTGCCCCCTCACCACCTGGCTGCACCCAGTTGCCCTCACATGCTGTGTGCTGAGTGCTCCAACAAACATGATCAGAGTGTGTCCATTCTCCCTGGCCCCTAGCTGCCTGTGAGCCCCTTTCAACAAAACCCCAAAGCCTCACCCTCTCTCTCTCCCCCTGTCTCTGCCTGCCTGCACCTCTTGGGGGAACAAATGGCCACTGTATGCTTGAGTAGCAAGATGACCAACAAAGCCCACTTCAGTGCCAAGATGAAGTGTCAAAGGCCCCCCTGTCTCTGGGCACCCCTCCCACCAGCCCAGGTTGTTATGAAGACAAGCAGCACCCAACACATGGTCTCAGGAGGTGATGTAAGATCTCAGAATGTAGGGTCTATTCACAACAGAGGAGTCACAACATGTGGAGATTGGACATGGTGCATGGTGTGTAGATGGGTGTGGGGAAATTGATCAATCAGGGGAGAGTCATGAGCTAGGATCAGAGGTTGATGATGCTGGTGGTGGTGCTGCTTCTGTGTCAGCCAGGGTGCCCAGCAGCTCTACAAAATCAAAATCAAAATTCTGTGCTTGATTAGAACTGACTTGTGGTCTGATAAATTTTATAGGTTTACCTGAAATTGAGTATGAGCCCTCACATTCCATGCATTGTGCATGCCCATTGGCTTTTTAATTTCCTCCAGTTCTCCCTAACTGGGACCATGGCCAGCAGCATGCAGCAACCCTGCCAAGAAGTGGCTCCAAGATCTTGTGCAAGGGTGAGTGGAAGGGCAACCTGGCAGGCAGGACTGGTTGTCAAAATCCTTCTATTCTTCCCATTCAATGATGTTATGTGCATGTGTCATTGGTCATTTTCACACAAAGGTGGTCTTGCGTCGGGAGGCGGGTTTCTTGGTGCTCGCCGTGCTGGCGGGCGCTGCTGCGGCCGATGTGGAAGCCGACCGCGTGTGTCGGGTGAGCGAGAAGGTTGTCTTGCCGGCCGACAACTTTGTTGTTGATGATGATGGTGCAGCCGCCGCTGAAGAAGAGCTCGAGCTGCCTCGCACCGGGAACGACCTCGGCTTTGCCTCCCACAGGTCATCTGCTGCCGAGTCCAGCTTCGTCTTTCCCTTCTCTGCGATTTTCACAACAGAATTGTGGGTGGTCTGGCGGTGGATGAATTGGGAAGGGAGAGGAAGGTGCGCGCACCTCCTTCAGTGGCCTCGCGTAGCCAGGTCTCCATCTCCTCGGAGGGCCTGCCGTCGTCTTCAACGCACGCGATCACGTGCGGTCGCTTGGCTTGACTCGCCTGCACGCGTGCGGCCTCGCCGCCCGCCGCGTTCTGCTCTCGTCCATGAGTGTGTGGTGTGTGTGGGCCGGGCTACGTGCCCTGAGAGAGAGCGCGAACCTTGGAAAACCGTTTGAAGTTGGGCGCGGCCGAAGCCTGGAGCGGTCGCGCGAGCAGACGCTTGTTGGCGGTCACCATCAATCGCTCGACGGGAGGCGCCTTGGGCTGCTGCGGCTCTCCCTCGGCCTCCTCGCGACCAAGGTCCCCTTCTTCACCCGCAGCCACTGCCAACGTCGTCGTCATCGTCTTCGTCTTCGTCGTCTCCTTCATTGTCGAAACTTCCTCTTCCTCGCCCCTCGCCTTCTTCTTGGTGTTGGCGCCTTTGACCTCGGCCTCTCCCTCGCCATCTTCAGGCTCCGCCGCGTTTCGCTTCTTCGGCGCCGCGACGGCCCCCACCGCTGGGATCTCCATGACCCGCCTCTTCTTCGGCTGCGGCGGCTGCTCGGCCTCCGCCTCCGCCTCCGTCGCCGTCGTCGCGCCTTTTTCTTTCTTCTTTTCCTCTTCTTTTTCCTCGTGCTTTCGCTTGCCCGCCTGCCTGCTCTCCGCCTTCTCTGTCTTCACCTCCTCTGCGTCCACGATCTTGGTGATGACCAGGCTGGGTTCGTCTTCGCCTTCGTTCTCGTCGGTCTCGTCCAGCACGATCGCGACCGGCGCGGCCGCCGCTGCAGGCTCGGGCGTTGCTTTCCGTTTCTTGTCCGCGGCCGCCGTGACCTTTGCAGCGGGCGGTGCTTCGGCGGGAGGCGGCGGGTTGCAGTGTGTCGACACATCGCCGAGGATGATCGCCGACGCGACTTCTGCTTCGGGGATGGGCCGCACCCCCGCCTTCCGGAACTGGTCCACCTTGAGCCGCGCCTCTCTGTCTTCGCCCGTCGTGTCGCCCTCGGCATCCTACCAAACGCACCACCGCGCACGCACACACGGGTGAGAAGTCGGCACACCACTGAGTGAGCACTGGAGTGCGGGGGCATACGGGAGGCAGGACGATGCAGGCCCGTCGGTGCTGGTGGTAGAACTGGTCGCTCTCCCGCCCGAGAGACTCGACCACGAGGCCGCCGAGCGTACTGATTACTTCGCCCAGCTGGGTCTGCCGAGGAACACGACGTAGAAGGGAAAAAAAGAGGGGAGGGGGAGGTCAGGCACTCGGGCAAATGGCGCTGCGGGCTTGGGCCTGGGCCGAACGCAAGCATACCTGGCGGCTGGACATGATCACGAAGGACTTGCCTTCGAACAGACGCGCAGGCCCGTCGGCCATCGATGATCGACCACCACCACCGCCAGCACCACCACCATCACTAGCGGCAGCTTTGAGTCGTGCCTCAACGGCGCCGACCTCCTTCTTATCTGTTCCCTTCACCTGCGGCGCATAGCTATGCAACCACACACGCACGCCACCGCACACGCACACAAACGGCGACATCAATAGTGCAGGCGTACAGTGCAGGGCAGTGCAGTGCAGTGGAGAGTCCCGCAATTCGCATGCGAGCGGCGGCGGAGGAGGTGTACTCGGCGGCGGACGGAAGGGGTGTGGAGAGCGCCGCGCGGTCGACGATGGCCTGGAGATAGGCCGGGGTGACGATGGGCAGCCCGCGCACCAGCGAATGCAGGAGCTGGACGCTGGCGACGGGCGACACGCTGACCTCCTTCATCACGCTCACCGTCGCTTGCTCCGGGCCGTACGCCACATGCCCGCCTGGCCACGAACTGGGCATCAGCCTCAAGTGCCGTGTGTGCGTGTGCGTGCGTGTGCGATGGTGCGTGTGCGGTACCAAGCTTGTGCAGGCATTTGAGAATAAGGGCCTGCTCCTCGCGCGAGAACACGCCAGCGTTGCGTGCGCCCCAGTAGGCCACAAGCGGGACGAAGGCGAGCCGGTAGGCGTCTTGGTTGACCCCGAACTTGAGCTCGTCGCCCGCCGCAAGCCGGATGGGCTCGCCCGCGGCCAGCTTGGTGCCGTTGTGTAGGGTGCCGAAGCGCGACTTGTCGGTGATGCTCACCTGCGGCTGGCGTTCGGGCTGGGCCAGGTTCTCCTTGGCGTGCACCACCTCGAGCTCGGCGTGCAGGCGCGACACGGACTTGTCGCTCAACGCAATGCCGCACCCTGTACCCTCCCAACACAAAAACGATGCAAAGATTATGTCAGAGGAAAGGAAATGGCGCATGTGCGATCGCTGAGGTGGAGGTGTTAACCTTTGCGGCCTACTGTATGTTTGCCCGTTGGCAGGTAGTACACCACCTCTGCATCCGTGTAATTCGTGAATTTAAAAACATTCAAATCTTTTGCTCCTCTTAATCCGGTCGCACCTGAGCTAGTGTCGTCATGGGGCGTGAGGGTCAGGATCCACATCTCCCGCACCAAAGATCGGCAGGTACGGCGTGTGTGCGAAAGTTGTGTTGTTTTTTTTATTTATGCCTAGAAATGTTTGGGTGCAAAAGAGCGCGAAGATCACCCACCCCCAGACCTTGGTTCATCTCATGACGTGACACATTTAGTATGATGCACTGCCAGTGATGCCTGGCCGACTAGAGCCACGTATGCAGCCCCACAACAAGCGACAAAGTAGGAAGTAAGAAAATCAATTTATTTTAGCCCGACACGTACAAACACGCTCACGACAAGACAGACCACGATGCTAGTGATCTACGCGGTAATTGGATGTCTGGTGGCGCTCGTTATCGCCCTCTACCACAACGTACATCAGAAGGCCCTACGCCTGAGCCAGCTGCACAAGGAGCTGCGGCACCTCACAGAGCAGCTCGAATCCACGCAACAGCAGCTCAAGATTAAAGAAAAACTCTACGAGGGTACCTCTCCGCCATTCTCGATTGTGTGCACACTTTAGCTCACCCGCTTTCCTCCACCACGCAGGCGCCACCCCTTCCCTCTTTCCTTCACGCCCTCCCCATGCCAGCGCCGCAGATTAAATCTGTTTCTTAAATCAATAAATTAACAATGTTTGAAATAACAGATAAATAAAGCTAATATAATTATTAATATTAATATTAAAAAAAGCGTAAGTGGCTACACTATTCTCGTGGCGAAGAAGAAGAGGACGGTTGTCGAGGGGCAATACAACCAGGTCCTCGAGGAACGTAGAATCGATACACACCGGCGAAGATGGAGGAGGTGGCCTCGCAGGCAACGCTTGAGGCCGTACCTGGTTCACCTGCGGGGTTGGTGGAGGATTTAGGTACCGCTCGATCGGAATCGTCGCCAGATAAGGAGGCGAAGGAGATGGAGAAGGAGATGGAGGCGGAGAGCCACCACCACTATGACTCCGACGAAGAACAAAAGAACCAAAACGAAGTCGGTGACAAGGAAGAGGGTCCAAGCAACGAAGAAGATCACAAAAAGAGCGAACAAGAGGAAGAAGCCAACCACGACCTCGGCCACGTCACCCAACAAGGGGAAGGCGAGAACGAGAAAGAAGCAGAAGAGGAGGAGTCGCAGAGCGAAGAGGGCGACGAACCCGAGCCGAAAATGGAGGAGGAGCAGCCACAACATCAACATCAACAGCATCAACACCTGGTCAACAGCGACGCTGGAGGAGTAGTAGTAGAGGAGGAAGAAGACGAGGGCCTCGAGAGCAAAGGAGAGGCGGACAGCAGTACCCCGCCGCCGGGAGAGGCGTCCGGCCAGGCCGACCCAGCAGCGGAGGTGGAAGTGCCCCGTGTCCCCACCCAAGACCACCACGCGGAGGGGAAAGAAGAGGGAGAAGAAGACGAGGAAGCGGAAAAAGAAGAAGCTTCGGCTGAAGCTGCAGACCACCACCAGGAGGAGGCCGATAGGGATAGTGATGACGACCAGCCGGGCGGTGAAGCGGCGGCAGGAGAAGCGGAGGAGGAAAGAGGGCCAGGCGCGGGTGGCAACGATGGGGCGGTGGAGGCGGTGCGCGTGACGAAGACGAAGAGCAAGGAGGAGCTGGTGGAGTCGCTGCTGCAGGTGATGGAGGACATCGTCATCGCACGCGCGGCATCGACGGAAGGCGACGGCGGCGGTGGGAAAGGAGGAGGCACGCGCTCGCGCAGGTCGCATC
>CACVKS010001225.1:0-11324 GCA_902749335.1 Acanthamoeba triangularis
TTGTTCTTGTCCCGCCGCGGCTTCTTTGCCGGCCGCCCATCGTTGCCCGCCGACTTGTGGTCGGCCGAGCCCAAGCCCGAGCCTGTGGAAGAAGTCCGCTTCCGCGGGTGGCGGCGCCTCGAGGCCTCCACAAGGCCGAGCGCCACCACCCGCGGAAGCGGACTTCTTCCACAGGCTCGGGCTTGGGCTCGGCCGACCACAAGTCGGCGGGCAACGATGGGCGGCCGGCAAAGAAGCCGCGGCGGGACAAGAACAAGATGTTCGTCTTCTTGGACCACATCAACAACAGCCGGGTGGTCGACGACGACGACGATGCCGGTGACGTCGAGGACGAGGAGGACAACAGGAGCGGCAGGCGAGAGGGCGAGCTCGAGATAGTKGCGGGCAGCTCCGATGAAGAAGGAGAGGCGGCGGAAGACGCGGTGGCCGAGACCAGTTCCGAGGACGAGGAAGAAGAAGAAAGAGAAGAAGAGAACGACAGCGAGGAGGACGGGGCGAGCCAGACGACGTCCATGACCACGGCGGCGATACTGGCGGACATCGGGGAGCCGCCGCACAGGGAGCCCATCACGTGGATCGGCGTCGACCTGCCCGTGGAGGGCAAGCCGCTCAACCACCGCCTAATGCCCGAGAAGATCACCAAGTCCGACCAACTGCACGTCTTCTGGCAGCGCATGAAGCAAAACATCGTAGTCGAGGTACCCACGACGGCTGCGTCTGCGTGTGTCGTGTGTCGTTGACCATATCATGCTCACCAACGGTGTGTGTGCGCGCGTGCGGTTCAGACATCGGGGAAGGGCTGYTGGCTCTGTACGTGCGTGCGACCGACCCCGAACTCGTACGTGCGCAAGTCGGTMGCGGGCAAGAAGTTCTTCGCGCACATCCTGACGTACCTGGTGTGGAACCGCACGATCGATGTCAACCTGCCCGTCGTGCAGCTCTGCGGCAACCGCGTGTGCCTCAACCCCAAGCACCTCTCGCAGGTCAAGAACGGCCCGCTCGACACCGACCAGCGGGCCGACTGTCTCGAACGCCGCTCGCTCGAGACCTGCCCGTTCTCGCCACCCTGCATCGGCCACCACAGCTCGAGCAACTGATTCGRTTCTCTCAGAAGAGAGAGAGAGAGAGAGTGAGAGAGATATAAAGATGGGCGGGGAACGGTGTGGGCTCTTATGGGGCACCAGGAGAAGACCTGTATTACTCGACCGAAATGTTGTCCACCTGCGTGTGGGTGTGGCATCATTATTGGCGTTGTGTGAGACGGTGTGTGCGGCGAGGAGTACCCGGAGGTCGTCGAGTAGCGGGAAGCGCTGCTGGGCCAGCTCGCGGACTCGTGCGGCCTGGAGGTGCCTCACGTTCTTGAGCTCCAGGACCCGCAGGGCCGGGCACTCGACGCCGTCCAGCGTGCGCAGGCGCTCACTGCTGCGCACGGCGAGGCTCCGCACCCGCGGGCAGCCGCTCACTCGGAGGGTGTCGAGCAGCGGCGCCTCGATGATGACGTTGCATAGCAGGGGCGCGTTGACGACAGTGACCTCACGCAGGCCGCAGCTCCGCGGTACGCGAAGCTCGACGAGCCGCGGCTTGTCGGTGATGATGAGCCGGTGGAGCGAATAGACGTCGAACGCGTCGACGATCAGTCGCTCGAGGTTGGGCAGGCCGGGCAAGCGCAGCTCGCTGCCCAGATCGTAGACGAAGGCTACCGTCAGCGACCGCAGGCAGCGGCTCTCGAGCGCCTCCAGCTGGAAGCCCTCGGCGTCGCGCAGGCTCAGCGAGTCGAGCCGGGTGCATCGGGCCACCAGCGCGTGAAACGCCGCGAACTCGCCCCGCAGGTCCCAGTCGCTGAGATGGAGCGAGGTCAAGACGTGGCCGCCGTGGGCGAGCGGCGTGTCGACGATGCCCCGGCCTCGCAGGTCGAGGTGAGTGAGCCGCGGCCACAGGCGCAGGGCACGCTCGACGAAGGTCGCGGGCACTTCCGAGTGGCGCAAGTGGAACCGCCGTATGCGCGGCAGTCGGGCCACGAAGGCCGGGTTGTGGAACGAGACGAGGCAGTCGTCGCCGACGGCGTTGCTGCCGGGCCGCCAGCAGTCGAGCAGAGAACAGCGCGTCAGCGAAGGGCACTCGACCGCGAGCACGTTGAAGGGTGTCCCGACCACGCTGAGCGTGCGCAGCCGCGGGTGGCGGACGGCCAGACCGATCACCGAATTCGCGTCATCGATGCTCCAGAGACCGAGCTTCAGCTTGACGAGGCGCGACAGCGAACCGATCACATTGCCGATGACCCGGGCGACGGCGGACGTGTCGCCATCGGACAGCGAAAAGAAAACCTTGGTGACGGATAGGCTCGTGAGGCCCGGGAGACGCTCGATCTCGGCCAGCGCGCGGCAGTTCAGGCATACGGTGCTCAGGGAGAGCGCGGATAAGGATGACAGGACTCCTGAGTCGCCCAGCGATGAAGTCCAGCCGACATCAAGCCGGTGCCTGGGCACTGTGCGATACAGGGCTGTTCGTAGGCCTGTTAGCATTGCTCTGCCTGTGCGGCGATGCGCGTGCGTGTGCGTCACAATTAATTGGTCGTGTACCGAGTTTGTCGAGGCGCTGAAACTGGGCCAACACGTCACCGAGAGAACCGTCCAGCAGAGTGGGACACAGTTGGAGGCGGCTGGCTTGCGAAGCCTTGCGGAGGAGGTCCCGAGCCTGGTGCGCCCTCAGCGAGCTTGGGTTCGAGCAGACCAGCTTGAGCGCCGCCGTATCGGACGAAAGCAGCCGTTGGTGGGGAATCTCCAGCTCGTCGACCAGTTCGTCCCCGTGCTAATAACACTAGTACGTGAGTGACTTGCGCGGTTCCCTCCCTACGAGGCCTCACGGGCCAATGGATGTCGTCTGCGCACCTCGTCGGGCACAAAGGTCAGCTCGGAGGCTGACAAGGTCGCGCGGACGAGGTCAACCGACGCTCTATTCGCCGAGCATGCCAACCGAAGCACGTCGGGAGCCAGTTTCGAGCAATCGATCGACTCGAGCTTGACCGTGAGCGAATGCTGGCTTCCTGCCCTTCTCCTTAACGACAAAGCAGGAGTGTCAGTGCTGTATGTGCGCGTACAGTGAATGGAAGGCGAAGAATACCTGATGAAATGGGCCAGGCCAGCCGCGGTTACGCTGGTACGCTGCAGGTCGAGCAACTCCAACTCGGCTAGGCCGTGAGATATGTCACTGTCGGCTGGAAGCGCCAAAGAGGCGAGGAATTTGTCGTCGATGGCGCTGTTGTTGCTCACGTCCAAGCTCTAAACGCCCACGCCTGTGGTGAGCTCAGGTACATCAAAGGGGACGTGTGCGCGTAGTTACTGACCCGAAGCTGTGGGCAAACGTTCGAGATGATGCTTCCGCTTTCCCCGTCGATGTGTGGGCATCCGCGCACGTTCAACACCCTGAGCTGGCATCAGGACAATTCGTTTATCTACCGAGGAGAGCAAAGGGAGTAGGTGGCTATACCGCAATCGAGGAAATCGGCTCAGGTGGACCAGGGCGTCGTTGGTGATGGCGAGGCATTGCGAGAGATTGAGCTCTTCAAGGTGCGCCGCTGCGTTGCTGGCACCCAGCTGTTCCACGAATGTATCGTCGGCCCTGGATGTATGCCGGGGATGCTCAGACGCACCACTCGATACCGACAGATGCAACGGTTTGGTACCTGGATGCAGGAACGTCGAGCCGGCGAAGGGCCTGCCATCGACTAGCTGTCCCGACCAGCGATTCTAGCGAGAGATAGGTTGCGTCGCTGCCAACACTCTTCATCAGTGGATGCAAGTAACACACAGGAACAGTGGGGAATGGCGTGGTGTACCTGAGGTCAAGGGAGCTGAGGCCAACCAGGCACGAAGCGACGAAGGCGAGCGTCCAGTCGTGCAGCAGCTGGTGGTGCGTGATCAGCCCTACGAACCGCTGGGCGATGTCCTGGCCCACCACCCGGCAAGGCCTGGCTACGCCACTCGAGCGTTACTGTCTAAAGCAGAGGTAAGGCCCAAAAGAGGGGGGCGATACAACGTACCACGTTGCTTCTTCGACTGAGGTCAAGTTGGATGCCCAGAGGGGTTCTCCTGCATCAAACAACCTGCGGGCGGAAAGATCGAACAGCGACGCCACCTCGCCCTACAAGAGCAATACCATCAGAACCGAACAAGGTCACTTCTCAGCTGACGAACCCCAGACACCTGCAACCACAACGGCAAGCCGCCTTCCGCCTCGTCCATCTTCGCGTGTCCGGCTTGCTGGTTTTCCCTTGCAATATCCTTTCTTTTCTTTTCATTCACGAGAGCAAGGTGCGTGAGATGCAGTGGGCGTACGTTGTGGCGGCGCTGGTCTTCGGATTTGCCGCTGCTGGAGTGACTGTGGTGGTGCCCTTCGTCACCACCTCCTTCAACGTCGGTCAGTAAACCAGATCACGTGTGCCCAATCTCATTCCCGATAAAGATTAATTTTTATTTTTATTTTTTTTTAACATTGCAGCTGCTGGGTACTCGGCCAAGCTCACCTGCTCCGCCGTGTTTGTCGCCGGCCGTGACCCCGTCCACGTCTACAACCACGTACCTCCTTACATGATTTATAAATATATTTATTTAATTTAATTATTTAATTTAATTATTGTGCCAATTCTTCTGTGTAGGAGTTATCGGGCACGATCGGCAAGGTGACCGACGTGGCGGTGGTGAACCACGAGGAGCGTTATGTGACCACCACGGCAAGCCTGTTCGGCTTCTTCCCCGTCCAACGTCGTGCGCACTACCGCGGGCCGGTACCTTGTGTGTGCATGACGGCAGCCACATCACCACAGCTGCTGCCGACTGACTTGCGCCGCGTTCGTACTAGAATCGCGGGTGTGCGCTCGAGTCGCGTGGAGTGGTTCCGCTGGCGTCGGACGACCTGTCGCTTCCCCCGCCGCCCACCAACGCTTGGCCCGCCCGTTTGGCCCACGGCGACGGTGCAGAAGTCGATCGCGAGCTTCTCGACAGCGTCATTGAAGAGCAGTTCGACCCGGCCAAGCACCGAGTGCGGTTCCGTGCTTCATTTTCAGTCTTATTTCACTGACCTATATCTTATTCGTGTGCCGTGTGTGTCGTGCGTGGCTAGGATGTCGACACGCGTGCGATCATCGTGGTGCAAAACGGTCGCATTGTGGCGGAGCGCTACGGACCGGACTTCCAACCGCACACGCGCTTGGCGTCGTGGTCCAACGCCAAGAGCGTGATCAGCACCCTGATCGGCATACGGATCGCGCAGGGCCACCTCCGCCTCGACCAGACGCGGCTCTTCCCCGAGTGGAGCAATGCCGCCGATCCGCGCAGCAACATCACCCTCGCCAACCTGCTGCACATGAGCAGCGGGCTCGAGTTCGACGAGAAGTATGACCGGCACTCGGACGCGCGGGACATGCTCTTCCTCCGCCCCTCGATGTCGGATTTTGCGGTCGGCAAGCCTCTCATCCACCCACCCGGCACCAAGTGGTATCGTACCCTTGTGCGCGTGTCGTGTCGTGTTGCGTGCGGTGGTGTGTGCCCAGAGAACTCAGAGAGAAGTTGTGTAGGGCGTACTCGAGCGGAACGAGTAACTTGCTGGCGCGGCTCCTCCGCTCGACCTTTGCCACGGACGAGGAGTACTGGGTCTTCCCGCGCCAGGCTCTCTTCGAGCCGCTCGGCATGGACAGCGCCCTCATGGAGACCGACGCTGTCGGTACGCAGCACGACACGACACGACACACAGCGCAATCCCTGTGACACACAACAACTTCTTGGATGTGATTCCAGGCACGTTCGTGGGTTCGTCGTACATGTACGCCACGGCCCGCGATTGGGCCAAGTTCGGCCAACTGTTCCTCAACGAGGGCCAGTGGCCCACCACCGACGGCGAGGGGGGCGCCGAGGAGCACCGGCAGGTTCTGACCGCGGACTGGGTGCACTACGTGCAAACGCCGGCGCCGGCGAGCAAGCACCGCTACAGCGCCCAGTGGTGGCTTAACGGCGCCGCCACAGAGGGCAAGGGCGACGATGTCTTCGATGCCTCCAGCGCCGACCTCTTCTGGCAGCGCGAGCTGCCCACGGTACGCCCGTCATTACCTCCATGCGTCCACACCGATCACCCGCTCACCGACACACTACACCAACACAGGACGCGTACTGGGCACACGGCTTTGAGCATCAGTTCGTGATGGTGGTGCCCTCGCGCAAGGCCGTCATCGTGCGACTGGGCCGCACGCCCGACGTCACCAAGTGGGACCTCGCCCGCTTCTTCCGCGTCGTCTTCCAGGCTCTGCCTCGGTAGCAGCTTCTTATTTATTTATTTAATTATTTTGTGAATTTGTTAACAAAAATGGATTATTTATTTTTTGAGATAATTCTCTCATTTCCATTCGGCGCTCCAGCCCTTGTTGAGGATCGGGAAGAGGGCCTCGACGATGGCCTTGGGGCCGCACAGCATCGACCTGGCGGTGAGGTTCAGCTGGTCGGTGACGGCCGACGTGGCGGTGGGCGAGATGCACACGCCGCCGGCCTCCTCGATGATGATCGACGCAGCCGACACGTCCCACGCGTGCACGCCCCACTCGAAGTAGCAGTCCAGACGGCCCATCGCCACGTCGCACATCAGGGTGGCCGCTGCCACGCACAACCGACGAAGAAGACGAAGAAGACTAAGCCCGAGGGTAAGGCCCCACATATGAGGGGAGGGAGGGGGGCGTACCAGAGCCGGTCATGCGGAGACCACGCACGTTGTGCTCGAGGAGGACGCGCACGTTGCCCAGCATGAAATCGGTCACCTCGCGCGAGCGGCCGTAGCCGATGTTGGTGGACACCACCGCCTGGCCGATCTCGGCGGCGCTGGAGACGCTGATGGGCTTGCCGTTCAGGAACGCACCACCGCCATGGATCGCTTTTACAGGGACGATGCGTGAGCTCGCGCGCAGGCACACACGCACACATACATAACGCGTTATGCTCACCTGTGTACTTCTCCTCGAGCACGGGGTTGTAGACCACGCCGACGACGGTCTTCTTGTTGATCGCCAAACCAATGCACACGGCCACGAACGGATATCTATACCACCCAGCCAAAGCGATAAGCGCAACAACACACGGAAAGAGGGGGGGAAGGCCATGACGGGCGTACGTGTGCACGAAGTTGGTGGTGCCGTCGATGGGGTCGATGATCCACGTGGGTTCGTCGGACAGGCGCTCCTCGCCGGCCGAGCCGCCGCTCTCCTCGCCCAGGAAGCAGTGCTCCGGGAAGGCCTCTTTCAGAATCCCGATGATCGTCTACACGACAACAACCACCACCACTCATGAGCGTTGTGTGTGTCGTGTCATGTGGCGTGCCGTGTGTGTTGTGTCGTGTGGGTTTACCTTCTCGGCAGCGACATCGACTTCGGTGACGAGGTCAACCGCGCTCTTCTCCTGCACCAGCTTGTCTTGCTGCGCTCAGACAACACCAAGCACGTGAGTATGTCTACCCGGAGCTCCACAATCTCAGCTCAGCTCATCAAATCTTCTCCGGAGACCATACCGCGCTGTGGAATCGCTCCTTGACCAGCACACCTGCCGCGTCGGCGGCCTTGAGCGCAACTGACGGGCGAGGAATCGAAGAGCAGATTATTATTAATCCGATTATTCAGGTGCGCGCCCTCTTCTATCTGGCTTTGGGGTGGGGTGTTACCTTCAAGGTGGCGCTGGAGGTCGGCTGTGCTGTGGGAGGTCATGTTGGTGGTTCGGATAACGTTTTAAATAAAATAGAAAAAAAAACAAAACTCGATAAAAATATATAAATAAAAATCAGTACACGTCACGTTAGGGCCACGGATTTGGTGCAGACATCGGTTCACACCACGTCGCATGCCCTCAGGCTCAGCGGTGGCTGTGCTGGCGGGCTGGTTTGCCTGGCTAAGGTGCTATAGCTCGAGTGGGGGCGATTACCATCAATTCTGACGTTGAAACCGCAAAGGTGATGGAATGACTAACAGGAAGGAACAACAATGATCAAGCTTACTACACGTGCGTCTTGGCTTGCGCTGAACGTATGACTGATCACAGCTTGCACCGTGTAGCATCCCCCTTCAGTGCCGTATGCCCAAGTTGGGCATAAACACCTCATTACGGAAGGCGATCTACCTGCGAGATAAGGAAGGCCAGCCGCGGTGGCCCGCACCTGACCGAGGTGCCACGAGCGCGCAACACAGCCCCTACCGCTCGTCAGCGACCTGAGTTGAGGAAGCCTTTTCCAGCTCTGCTATCGAGCTGCCCACAACTGTTTTCCCTCCTCGCCCGTGTCCGTGTATCCACCACACCGCCGACGAAAGGCCTCCTCGCTTCCACTCCGTTGCTATGCCCACTGTTTAATGTCGACATTTACGAGAACCTAATACTGTTCCTACGAACGCAGCGATCACCACCAAGAAGGGAACACAAGCGTGGGTAGGTTCCCCCCCCAACCCAAACTACCACACAACGAGCCAAACTACAACGCACGGGTGAAGGAGCCGCACGTGAAGCGTCGAAGCCTCTGTTTCGTAAGGCGAGAGAGACTTTGCCCCGACGTGTCTCTTCTTCTCTATCCAGCGCCCAAAGCGAGTTGGGATGGGCCGCGCTGGCCCGACCGACCTACGGCTCTTCGTCATCTTGGTCGGCCTCTCGCTACTCGTGTTCGTGCTGGCGCCCCCGCCCATCCTCAGCCTGTTCGGTACCTCCCTTCTACACCTTCCTTCTTATCCTTCTTCTTGGTTCTCATCTCAGAACGGAGTTCGTGGACATACGTTTATGATTGAAGATGAAGGCGTGACCCCGCAAATATTATCGGATGATACGAATTCGTTTCCCTTTCATTCGATGGATGGGATCGAGAAGCCATTTGAGAAGATGGACCAAATCCAAAAGTAACTAATGTGATCAATAAACGGAGCAGGCAACGAGCGGTTCCTGGATGAAGCCATCGTCCCAGGGCTTCGATGGCGGGCCGAGCTGCGTGCTGAGCCCGAGGGTGCCTACGATGACATCTACTCCCACAACAGCGACGACGACGACCCGTCTGCCGGCTACTCCCCGGATGATGACGAGCCCGCGACCGTCGATGACGAGATGGGGACCCGCAAGCGCGCGATGCGACCGCCCACCGCCTCGTGGGCGCCCATGGACTGGGAGCAGCTGTTCCTGGGCGAGGCCCGCATCGCCAGCCGCCGGGCGCAGAGCCACTTCCACTTCCAGTTCCACCAGCCCATGCCCGACGATGTCCTCCGCGCCTTCCAGTTTGCGGTACCGCACAGAACACACACAACACGGCACGACACACACGACCAACGACACACGCACAGCTTGTCGTGTGTGCGGTGCGCTGATTCGAGTGTTTTCTGTGTGTGTGTGTGTGTGCGTTGTTGTGGCGCAGGGCCAAGTGGTATCGGCCCACTTTGAGGAGATGCAGGTGCCGGTGCGCGTGGCGGTGGACTGGGTCCCGCTCGAGCGCGAGGTGCTGGCGCACGCCGGACCCACCGCCTTCTACAAGGTGGCCTCTTCGTCCGGGCAACAGCGCGAGGCCATGGTCTGGCTACCCAAGGCCCTCATGAACCAGCGCGTCCGCTACCCCCCACCGTACGACTTCCCTCTCATCCGCACAGAACCCCGACGTTCACACGCAACGTACGGCGCACTAACACGCACGGCGCACTACACACGACAGTGACTACGAGCAGCCGGACATGGTCCTCACGGTCAACTCGCTCGGCGCGTGGCACTCGGGGCTGAACGGCAACGTGCCGCCCGGGCATTACGACCTGGTGACGGTGGTGATCCACGAGCTGCAGCACGGCCTGGGCTTCCTGTCGATGGTCGGGCAGGGCAACAGCCTCAACGGGATCGAGAGCTTCAGCAAGGGCGTGCAGGGCGAGGCCTACATCTTCGACCGCTTCGTGCACGTGGTGGGCCAGGGCCACATCTTCTCGGCGCCGTCGTTGGTCCAGAACCGCGGCCTCGTCAACACCACCATCAGCCTGGTCTGGGAGTCCCCCTCCTTCACCGAGGAGAACAAGCCCAAGCTGTACGTCGGCCTCTAGACCCCTGGCGCACGCGTTGAGTCTTGTCGTGCGTTGCCCGGCTCACACAACACGACACGACACGACACACGACACGACACACGACGCGGCACACACGCAGGTATGTGCCGACGACGTTTGAAGGGAGCAGCAGCATCTCGCACCTGGACGAGGCGGCGTACCCGCCCGGCGCGCCGTCGTCCCTCATGACGCCGGTGCTGGCCAAGCAGGAGGTGATCCACAACGTACGTGCTCCTCCACTTGAGGCGCGCAGTGCCCCCGTGTGCGTCTTGTCAGAGACTGACTCGCACACACGCACATGCACGCGCGCGCAACGCAACGCAACAGCTCGGGGGCCTGTTGATCAAGATGTACGAGGACATGGGGTGGCACATGCGCGACTGCACGCGCTACCGATCGTGTGGTTCCTGCGTGTCCAATCTCTGCCGATGGTGCTACGATCCGTTCACCGCAGGTTCGGCCACCCCGACACACGCTATACGACAAACACACTCCACGATACACGACAACCGCTCGCGCATGTGACATATAGCTGACGTTCCGGTTTGGTGCAATAGAGGGTGAGTGTGGGGATCCGGGCGCCTATCCATTCTTCAACGCCGAGTGCCTCCGACCCAACTCGACCGACGCCTTGGACGACGACTACTGCATGTTGGACGACGACGACGACGAGGAGGAGGCCGAGCAAAGCCGAGAGTCGCCGCCGCCGCCAGCCGAAGCCGCCGAAGCGGCTGCAGCCGTGCCCCCTTCGATCGGGGAGAAGCGACCAACCGCCGGCGAAGGCGACGGCGAGGGGGAGGAGGCGGTGGAGGGACGCACGGCCAGTGGGCCGCAGCATCGCACGCATGACGACCAAGTGCTGGTGGACCAAGCGGCGGGGGCAGCGGGCCAGTCAGCGGGCGAGTCATCGTCGTCGTCCCTCGACGTCGTGGTGGTGGCCAAGGCGACCAACGAGTGCTGGGACGTCCTGGACTGCTTCTTCGTGCGCCAGCACTCGGCGACCATGCTCAAGGCCATCGGGCTCACCCTCTTCCTCATGATCGCCGTAGTTTTGATAATTTATTTGTAACCATTTTCTTCTTTTCATGCCACGCAGCTGTAACGTAGTAACTAACACACATAAAGTATATTGACATTTCACACGACCACCTCCTCTTGTTGAAGTGGGCGTGGATCTCCTAGGCGTACTCGGTCATGTTCTTCAATTCGGCGTGGCTCATGCCGAGGTTGCTGGGCGCCTTGGTGGTCC
>CACVKS010001226.1:0-11320 GCA_902749335.1 Acanthamoeba triangularis
GTGTTGCGTGTTGCGTGTTGCGTGTTGCGTGTTGCGTGTTGCGTGTTGCGTGTTGCGTGTTGCGTGTTGCGTGTTGCGTACCGCGGATGACCAAGGTGTCGCCAGTAATGTTGAAGAGATGGGCGGAGAAGCTGCCCGAATAGCCGTAGACGAAGCTCGGGCGGATCACGACGCCGTTGATCTTGTCCTGGCCCACCACCGCCTTCTCGTGGTCGATGCGCCACTGGATGAGCGGGTGCGGGTTGACCGGCGTGGTCTCATCGACCACCTCCTCCGGGCGGTCGCCGTACACCAGCACGCCCGACGTGTAGATGAACGTCTTCTTCTGGTGCCAACCTTGTTCGGCCGTCTGACATCCCACGCGTGGCCACAATCAGCGCGTGACGTGTCGGCGTGTGTGTCGTGCCTGCCAACACTGTGCGCGCGCGTGTGGTGCGTGTCGTGTGCGTGTCGTGTGGCTACCTCGACGACGAGATCGAGCAGCTGCTTGTTGGAAYGGCCGGGCTGGGCCTCCGAGGAGTCGTACACGTTGTCGACGATGACGGACGCYTGCTTGAYGTACTCGATGTAGGTCTCTGGCTTGCTCAGGTCTCTGTTGAGTGTCAGGTGCCGCCTTGTTCAGTTCGCCGTAGCGTAGCGTGAAGGACGAAAAGGGCGACGCACCCGAGTACGGGAATGATCTCGTCTCGACGGAGAGCAGCGGCCTTGTCCTCCCCTCGCACCAACGCGTACACGCGGTACCCATTGCGCCTGAAGGCCCTCGCCACCTGCCAAGAGAGGAATAGTTTTTTATTATTTTATTATTATAGAGCAAGCCACAGGCATTTCTCTGCTAAAACGATCGTTTGTATATTTATTTATTTATTTAATTTGAATTAATTAATAATTAATAAGGGACCCATGCAAGGTACTACTAATTATCATTGAGGGGGTCATTGCCTGCAGGCCAATGTAGCCAGAACCGCCGCTTACGAACACCTTGGTGGACATGCTGGCGCCTTGTGGTGGTTTGTTGGTGTGCTGGTTGGTGAGTTGCAGCCAGTCCCTCCGTTTTGTGGGTGGTGCCAAACAATCGGCGATTGGCCGCAGCGCCGAGAAGTACGAGGCGGGGCGACAGCGGCGCCCGTGCGGCGGCCAGAACAACATGAATCATTTTTATCGCGTTTCCCAAACATTTCGGAAATGAAATGAAAAAACAAAACGAGAACAAAATTTACACCGGCTTAGGGCCAGGGTCGGCCAAGGGCGGCCAGGTCCACGCTCCTCCGTCGGTGGGCCTCGGCCGAGCCGGCGCCAATCATGGCCGCCGTCGGGAGGTGCTCGAGGGGCAGGCTGTGGTTGAGAGGGAATCCACGGAGGCCTCCATCGGCCTGATGGTACTGCTGCGGCCAGGCCTGGTCGCCCTGGTGCTGCTGCGGGTGCGGATGCCGGTGGAGCGTTGAGGGCGACGGCAGGGCCTGCGGATAGTGAGCCGTGGCGGTGGGCGGTGGGAGGACGTCGAGCGATCGCAGGAAATGGTGGAGCGACGGCAACTGCGGCTGTGCCGGCGGCGCAGTAGAGGTGGCACTCGTTGATGGTGGTGGTGAAGCTCGCGAGGAGGGGCTCGGCGGCCGACGCTTCAGTTGTCGTTCCACGTCCTCCTCCGACCTATTGGCAGCCTCGGCGGGGCTGCGGCTTCGCTTCCGCTCCGTCTTCCGCGCTGGGCGCCCAGTGTGGGGCGAGTCCCGACCCGGCGCCGGCTGCTTCGGCTTGCGGCTGCTCCGGCGCTTCGCCGCAGACGCCGGGAGCTGCTGCTGGTGGTCACTGTCGCGGTCGCGGGATCGATGACCACCGGCGGCGGCGGCGGCCTTGCCCCGGCCCAGTTGTTGGAGTAGGAGCTCGCGCTGCTGCTGCAGGTGCTCCTGCCGTCTCCGCACGGCCTCCTCGGCGTCGACGAGCTCGGCCACCATCATCGCCTGCAGCGGCGGCGATGGCCGGGCAGGCACCGCAGGTGGTGGTGGCGCGGCAACGCCAAGCGCGGGCAGCCCGTACGCGGTCGACAGGCCGACCGGGGTCGTGGGCGGCGACAGGGACGACGAAAGCGGAGGCGACGCCGCGGACGAGGGTACGATCGGGGTCGGGTGGTGGAGAAAGGGAGCCGCAATGGCCACCGATGTGGGCACGTGCCCGTGCGGACCGAGCGGGTAGTGCGTCGTCGCCGGCAGCGGCGGCGGGGGCCACGAAGAAGCGGGCTGCAGCGGCCGGGGAGCGAGAAAGTCCAGCCCGGCGTGGCCGCCGACAGGGTGCCCCAAGTGGCTCCAATCCCAGGGCAACGGTGGTTGGCGCTCTGCGCTCTGTCGCTGTCGTAGCGTGTCGGGCAACGAGAGCGTAGGAACGTTCACGTGACCGAACGAGGACGTCGCAAGGTTGCTCGACACGCCGTCATCGCGCCCTGGGTCCACCGTTGGCTGAGAAGAGCCCCGCGGCGCCGCCGCAAGTGCCCCGGGGTCCAAACGGTCAGAGGAAAGAGGAGTGGGGGACGGAGAAGATGAAGAAGAAGGGGACGTCGCCGGGGGTGAGCTGCCGCAGCCTGCAGCCTCAGAGAACGCGGTGGTCGGTGGTTCGTCGTCGTTGTGGCGGCGTTGGTTCCGGCGTGCTGCAGCGCCACGTTTTGTCGTCGACATGCGGGCAGTTCCGGCAGGTGACGAGGAACGTAGCGTGGCTGTTGATGGTGAAGTAGGGAAAGAGGGCTCGCTTTTCTTCTTCCGCACCGGCTGGTGGGGCCGCCTCGTGGAGCTGGTGGTGGTGGTGGTAGTGCTGGTAGTGGTGGGGGAGGAGGCGTTGGCTCCTGCACCTTCGAGCGGTCCGTCCTCTTGGGCCTCCTCGCCGCCCACTGCGGCCGTACTGGTGCTCCGCTTCCGCTTCTGCTGCTTCTTCTTCAGGTGGTCCGCTGATGCGGGCCGATCGCCGTCTACGCGTTGAGGCGCGCCGCCATCGTTGAGGATGAAGTGAAGCGAAGTCTTGTGTCGATCTTTTTCTGCAGCCTTTGAAGATGAAGAAGAAGATTTGGACGAGAACGAGGAAGATGGCGGGCCGGCAAGGCTCAGCAGAAGCTCGGCCATTTCATCTAGGTTCGCCGCCATGCCGTACTACGTGCAGGAGAGAGAGAGAGAGAGAAGGAGAGGTTTCAAGGCAAAGCGAAGGCTAGTAGTAGAAGGGAAGCAGACAAGACAACCGGCTGCCTGTGCTCGTTGTGTTGCGTGGTGAGTGTGTCGAGGAGCCTTGCGTGGGGGGAGCGGGAATATGACACTAGGCACCAACACACGAAACAACCTCGTCCCGTGCTGCCACTTTCCTCGTCTGCTTGGCTTGGGGTGATCTTGCTGGTCTTTACCCTGGTCAACACGCCCCCACCTGGGGGGGATGAAGCGTCGTCGGCAATTGGAAGCTGCACGTGTGGCGCCCAGGAACTGCGGGAGCTCTTCCCCTTTTGCGGGCCTGCGTGTTACGGGCGGTTCCCACTACGGAACCACCCAGTAGCACATCACCGTGCACCTCTTATCTCACCAGAGGCAAGTTGACAGCCCAGGCTGGGAAGAAGAGACACTCAAACAGAACAACAACAACAAGACACTCAGAAAAAGAGTGCACCTTCCAAAGGTTGTGCTTCTTTCACTGCTTGGTTTGGTCCATGCAAATAAAAAACAAGAAGGAAGCCTGCGGTCGTGGCCCTTCACTCGTACCACTTGAGGGCGCCCACAACGACAAAGCGGCTGGGGAGAGGTCCGGGGCAAGGGGCCAGCACGGTGAGCTTCTTCTTCTCCACGTTGACGTCCGTGCTGTGCTCGTGTGCGTTGCATTGTTGCACGTGGGTTAGCGTGGTGGTGGCGTGTGTGATAGGAACATAGACAAACACCTAGAGAGGGAGAGCCCGCAGGGCGGGTGCGCGCGTACATGTACAGGAAGCCTGCGAGGTTGGTTTCGAGCAGGGCCTCGGGCGTCTTGGCGTGCGAGACGCCGATGATGGAGTGCACGATCTCCTGGGAGGGCTGGACCTCGACCAGCTTGGTGGGCGTGATGGTGCGCTCGGCGCCGATGGGCAGGGCCGACGATGGGGCGCGCGGGCCTCCGCCGATGCGGTAGATCGAGACATCGGCAAAGTCGATGAGCGTCGAGTGCGGGCTCAGGTCGCCGCTGGGTCCGTAGAAGTACTCCCTAATCTTGTCCACCCGCGTCTGCATGGCCAACCGACTCGTTAGTTCCACCCACGACACATCCAACGGCACGGCACGACACGACACACGGCAGAGAGGTAGAGTGCCTGTCGTCTGAAGTTGGGATCTCGGGTCACGACGCCACCAGATTTGTACAACTTGATCACCTCTGCCCCGAAGAAAATAAAGAGAATCATGGTTGGTTGAGCACATCACCGCGAAATAATAAATAAAAATAATAATAAATAATAATTATAAGAAAAAAAAAAAAAAATGGCCAAGCGCGTACGAATTCTCCTGTCCTGGACGTGGGAGAGGTCCTGCTGGAGGTCCGAGTAGAGTCGTTCGTTGTCGAGGACGAGGACGACCGTCGCCCTGGTGGCGTCGATGGCCTGTCGGATGAGTTCGTACCCGACGCCGTCGATCCACCCGCACGTGTTCACGATCAGACCACCGACCGACGCTGGGTTTGGCCACCGCCGCCACAACCAAAGGAAGTCGAGTTAAATTAATAAAAGGACGGGTAGTACGATGATGGTGATGACGACGATGAACGACTGGGTACCTGCTTGATTGAGCTCCATGCGGCGGTTGACGTCGCGCAGGAGGTTGCTGACCTGCAGCTTGTAGAGGTCGGGGTTGCTGCCGGGCGTCACGTCGCCGTACCAGTACACGAGCGGCGTCGCGAACTCGTAGCCCTCCTACATCCACAAAGTCCAAACGCACGTCAGAACACCAAACGCTGCCGGCCTCAGCACCCTCCACCACTGCCCAGTGTTGAGCCGAGCCGTTGGGTGTATTACGTACAGACACATCAACAGGCTTCTCTATCGGCAGAGAGGTGATCATGCCAGGCACCGAAGAACCCTGGACACACCACACCACACCGATGACCAACGGCAAGCGCAACGCGCAACACAGCAACACAGCAACACAGCAACGTCAGCGACTCAAAGCAATGGCCTAGCGAGCGTCAGACTGGGCACCGTACTTGACCCACGTCGAGGTCGATGACGGTGGGTGTGCGCCCGAGCCGAGCGGCGTAGGACGCGAGGATGCGGCTGAGCGACGACTTGCCGGTGTCGGTCGGGCCGACGATCATCACCCGCGGACCCTGCTTGTCTGTCCGCTCGGCCATGTCGCGCATCTCCTCGAGCGTGCCGTGGATGTTCATGTAGGCGTTCATGGGCGTCTCCTTGCCCACGTAGGCGTGGCACTGGCCCGTCACCTCGATGGTGCAGCCGTGCCAGCTGAAGAGGGCGAACTTGCACCGGGTGAACGTGTAGGCACGGTCCTTCGCCAGCTCGGTGCCGAATATCTCGCCCGTGCCGTCCGTCATCTATATATACCACACCACATGACACACAATAAATCCTGAATTAAAAAATAAATCCTGAATTAAATAGATTAATAGAAAATAAACAGATTGGCGTGCCTTGAGCGTGATTTTCACATCTTTGTCGACTTCTATGCGCAGCTCCTCCTGGCGCATGAGGTGCCACAAGCGCACGCTCTCCGTTTCCTGTGTCTGCTGTGGCGCGTTCATCGATGCAATCTCCTCTTCTCTGGCACTGCTCTGCCGCTGGCACGGTTTTAGGCGGCGTCTTCTTTGTCGAAACTTTTTCTCTTTCTAATTTTATTCTGAATCTCTTTTTAGCCTCATTCCGCACATTCCTCGCTAAAAATCGGTACAAGAAAAATGGTGAAATTGCTGCTGCCTTGAGGGACAGGGCACCACCAACAAGAAGGAAAGATACCACACGAAGTAGCAGGCGAGATGAGTCTGGCAGACCAGCTGAGCAAGACCCGGTTGCGGAAAGTAGAGAAGCCGAAGGAGCCACCATCGCTGCTGAAGGAACTCAACGCCTACTCCACCGTGGACCTCACCAAGCTACGCGTGACCACCATCCCCGCGTATCGCTTCGACGCAAGCTCGGACCGGTGGCTCCCCTGTGACCATGCCTCGGTATCTACCCTGTCTTCTAAGAGTTATTTAGATAATTAAAAAAAGACTAACTTCTGCCAGACGTCAACACAGAGCGCCACCTTGCCCTCAAAACTGAGGGTCTTGACGTTCAACGTGTGGATCCAACAGGACTTCCTTGACCAGAGGTACTGGTGACCTATGTGGTGGTATGTATAGTATGCACAATGTTTGGTCTTATCTTGTGTCCACTCTCTGCCAGAATGAGGGCTCTGGTGTCCATCCTCAAGCAGGAGAAGGTCGACATCGCGGCACTGCAGGAGGCCACGCCCAAGCACCTCGAACAGCTCCACGCCCATCCCTACATCAGGTTCGCCGATCGAACCATCACTAACTCTTCTAATAGACGCACTATGTGGTACACCGGCTCATTTTGGGTGCTTCCTCCAACCAGGCAGCACTACACCATGAGCGGATTCGAGGGCCAGGCCTCGACCTACAAGACCCTGATCCTGTCAAAGATCCCCTTCGACTCGTTAGTGTCCAGCGAGATGCCCTATTCGGGCAGGAAGGTCACCACCGGGTCCTGGAAGTTCTGTGCTCCACGTAAGAACAAACCCACTGCGCCCGTGAGTGCCGCCTGCGTGAGGGCGTCTAATAGTGACCGGTCTGTCGCGCAGGTGGAGCGAAACAGAGCTTTGCGCTCAGCTCGGTCCACCTCAAGAGCGAGGCCAACGATTGGAAGCCGCGCATGGAGCAGCTGGCCTTCTTGGACTCCAAGGTGGCGCCGGATCACGACACGTCGGTCATCGTCGGCGACTTCAACTTCGTGTTCAAGCGCGAGGAGGTTCGACACGTGTATTCCTCACATTGGTGCGAGGCCTGTTCATTGTGCGCTAACCCGTTGCTCGCTGCGTGATGCCTCATCCACCAACAGACGGCGATCGAATCCAACGGCTACACAGACGTGTGGCGTGAGCTGCGTCCCACCGACCCTGGTGCCACCTTTGAAAGCACCGTCAACCACCACGCGGCCAGCACCACCACGCCCAACTTCGCTGCGCGCCTCGGTACCACCAAGCCAATCGGAGCATGATCTTGCTACCAACGCACACATGGCTGACTTGGTCTCTCCCGTGTGTGTGGGCAGACCGGGTGACGCTCAAGTCCAAGGCCGGGTGGCGGGCGTCGAAGATCAGCGTCGTGGGCAAGACGCCCATCGTCCCCGACCAGCTCTTCATCTCCGATCACTGGGGCCTCCTCACCACCTTCAAAACCAGCTAGGGTGAACGATCAAGTGACCCAGAGGAACAGGCTGGAGAAGTGCGAGCCTCAAGTGGCGAGGGCGCCCTCTGACAGAGCTTGGAGATGATTGGTTGGCAGTTATATTGCACTAAGTTGTGTTGAAGAGTTTGGCAGGGTGGACACCTGTTAGTGTTGGATGTTCACAACAGAACAAAAGATGAAGAAGCGTCTTGACCTCGTCTTCGTCTTCGTTCTCTGTCTTTCGCTTTCGCTCTTGGGGTTTGTGTGCGCCCAAACGGAGAAGAACCAAATCTCGAGATTTGAACATCTGCAGCTCACGTTTGCGATCGAGGAGGAAGGGGGAGATGGCGGGCACCTGGCGCCGTCGCCCTCGTGGGAATGCGATGTGTGCGAGGAGCTGGTCAAGGAAATCGTGCCCATCTTGAACTACAACCGATCGATGGGGGAAACCCAATTTCATCGGGAGATGGACGATCTCTGCGTTCGCTTCTTCGCCGATGACGGCTGGCTCATCGGCTTCTGCCAGTACATCATATCCTTCACTGCCCTCAATACAGCCAATTATTTTTATTATTTGTATTTTTCTAAATAATAGTTTCCTTTTATTGTTTTTGGAAATAATAAAAAAATGCCATAACTCTTGTACGTGGACTCGAATGGTCTGGAGTTCTACGAGATCGTCGTCAAGAGGCAGCAGCCCCAACAGGCGTGCACCCTCCTTGGCTACTGCAACCAACAGCCCACGCCAAGTTCCGGTTCTCTTCCTCTCCCGTCGTGTGTGTGTCGTGTGTCGTCTTGAATCATCATACGTCATCTGGAACAGGCGAGCAGCGAGAGCGGGTGAAGCAGCGGTCGACTGCGCATGAGGACTCGCCCCACAACCAAGAGCAGGAGGAGCAGAACGACAGCGCCTGGGCCTTCGTCGTGTCTTCGGACATGCACATCGGCCAGGAGAGCGACAACGTGCGTTATTATTGTTAGTGTTGACTATTGCCCTTCAGCGAAAGTTCACGTTGTTCTCTTTCCGGTCGAACAGGCGCCCTGGCTCAATCGAGTGGCGATCGAGAAGATCAACAACCTCACACGACAGGAGAACATCAAGATGGTCTTCATCACAGGTTTAGCGCTTGACCCTTGACACTCCATTTCGCACAGACTGGCGCTCGCCCTAACCCGCCCATGTGCCTGTGCGCTGTTGGCTACACGAATCGGCGGTTGCGTGCAGGGGACATCACGAACTCGGCCATGCCGGAGCAGTGGGCCAAGGCCAAGGAGGTGCTGTCCCACCTCAAGGTGCCCTACCTGCCCGTCTTCGGGAACCATGACATCTGGAGCTACAACGACACCTACGAGGAGCCCTACCCCACCGGTACGGGCTCCCTCTTGGCCTTCACCCGCGTTCGGTTTGGGTCGCCTTCGGTTGGGGTCACGCCTGACGAGCCAGGCTCGGTTGGTGGCGGCGGTGGCGGGCGACGCAGGCGACTTCAAGTTCGCCACGACGTTCGGCGACGTGCTGGCCGATCCTGGCATTCCGGCGGCGCGCTACAGCTACAACAACAAGACAACGTACAACCCCGAGCACAACATCAACTCCTGGTTCCAGGTACGGGCCCGAGCTTGGACACACCAGCCCGCCACTCGTTGTGCGCCAACCTTCTCCATGTGTCGTGTCGTGTCGTGCGTGTGTCGTGCAGAACTGGGAATTGCAGTACGACAACTTTGTTTTCTATGGGCTGGACTGGATCAGCAGGTGAGTCAGACAGCTCAATGATCATTACCATCACGCTTCATCCAACCCCCAATCCACACCGCACACTTAATGCCTCATATGTGCGCGGGACAACGCTGCCAGAGCGCATGCGGTGAGCCAGTTGGGCTACAAGGGCGGCTGGCCAGGCGCGGCGCTCCAGAACTTCCCCGGGGGCACCTACCCTTGGCTGCAGCAAAGGTACCCTGGCCTTCACAACACTGGCAGGGTACTGCAGTTTGAGCGTGATTGGCCGCACATCTAAAACGTAACGTCAGGCTTGAGGCGCTGAAGAACGACAACAAGACCGTCGTCTTCCTCCAGCACCACCCCTTCGCCATGCCAATCTACATCCCGGAGATCATCTACTCTTTCTCCTACGAGGTTCTACCCCATGACCGATTTCCTGCCGTGTGGTGCCCCCTTACACCCACCCATACAACGACACATGCACCACCGCACGACACGACGCGCGAACCCAACAGGACAAGACGCAGATTCTGAAGCTCATGATGGCGAACGGCCGGCAAGACAAGTACTGGGGCGTAATCGCGGGCCATCTACACATCTGGTTCGACGGCCAGGCCTTCCCCTACACCAACCAGAGGTAGGATGCTGACCCACTGGCCTGCCTGGCAGTGAGTGGCCCATTCACTCACTCGCTCGCTCATGCGGTTGTGTATATACAGGCAATGGCTGACGGAGGCGACAAAGACGGGATCGTCGTTCACGCTCGTCAAGGTGCGCGACGGCCGCATCGTCTCGCTCGAGAAGCTCTTTGGCTACGACTATTAGTTCGGTGGTCAAGTCGCATGTGCGCGAAAAAGTAGTTCAATCAGGAGAATGAACTTGTAAACTGGGGGGAAGCTGGCGGCCTCAGTTGTGCCGAATGGTGACGGAGAAGGGGCTGTTGACGGTCAGCGTGCCGTTGCACACGGTGTTGGCGGGCGAGTTGAGCTGCCACGCGGGAGCCACGCTGGAACCATCGCTCAGCTGCGGACACACCATAAAAGAAAGGCCCTTATCAGGCAAAGGGCCGCGGGAAGAAGAAGAAGAAGCCAAACAGAGTCAGACGATTGGGGGGGGGGGTGAAGATGGCGGACCACGAGCTTCATGTCATAGAAGGAGACGGGACCAGATGCAAACTGGGAGCAATCGGTAGCGTCATAGGTCTCCAGCGTCACGTCGACCCAGTTGAACGTCCGCCCTGCGCGTGTACTTGTTGGTCCCCCAGCACCATCCAAAGCGAATTGCGCTTTTCAAGGGCAGCGTACCGGCGTCGGGCACGGTCAGCTGCGTGGACTGACTTCCGAAGCTCGAGTAGACCACCCAGTTATCTAAAGAACGAAAAGAGACGAGAGAAAATGAAGATCGGGGAGAGAGGGGGGGAGGGCAAACAAGCAGCTCGCGAGCGTACCGCCGGACTGGTCGATGACGCCATCCAAGACGTCTCCGGGGCCAAAGCCCGAAATCGGAGTCGATTGGTGTGCCTGGCCTGAACACTCACCGCCGCCGTCGTGTGAGCAGCTCATCGCCATCTTCATCTTCGAAACGAGGTGGTACCACGCACCTTGCGGGCAACAGTTCCACGAGGAGAAGGTCCACCCGTTCGTGTAGTACGTCAAAACGGGCTGCAGGATGGTCACGCCAATCTGCACCACCAAGCAAGACTCGCGTTAGCGTCGCGTTGGTTTGTGTGCGGTGATGCGTGTGTGGTGGGTGCGCGTGTGTGCCGTACGCCGGTCTGGAAGTTCTCGCTGCCGATGAACCAGTAGAGGAGGCCTCCCATGCTCTTGGGCGTCTGAGGCACGGTGTAGCGACCTCTGCGCGAAGTGGGTGTGTGAGAAAGAGCTGTGGAATGGGGGAAGGGGCAGGCAGGCAGGGCCGTGGCATGTACGTGAAGTACTGTACGAGCTGCGACGGGTAGTAGCCGACGTAGTCCAACCAACCTACACCGCAGCAAGACCGCACGATCATGGAAGGTGAGACCGAGCCGAGGCCTGGCGGGGCCGAGGCGACGAACCGCTGGTGGGCGGGAAGGGCTCAGTTGGGACGTCGGAACCGGCGGGGGGCAGCTGGCTGCTCTGGCCCAGGCGGGCCTCGGTCGCGGCCATGCGCTCCTTCAGCCACGCCACGCACTCGGGGCGCGTAGGCAGCTGTACAGCTTGTCATTATTACAATTCTTTATTA
>CACVKS010001227.1:0-11319 GCA_902749335.1 Acanthamoeba triangularis
GTCGCGTGACGGCTTCTCGCTGGACGCCTTCCACCGATTCAACGATTGCGTGGGTCCCACCGTCTGCGTCGCGCACTCGCAGAAAGAGTACGCCTCGAGCATGCACACGACGCGACCAACGCGCTCAATGTGGTGTGTGGTGTGTCGTGTCGTGTCGTGTGTGGTGCAGCTGTATATTCGGGGGCTACAACGCTGTGTCGTGGATCACGCTCCGCCAGGACAGCGACGAGAGCGCCAACCTGACCCTCAGGTCGCACGCCATCGGGGGCAGCGACGACGACGAGAACGAAGACGAACAAAGCGAGGAAAACGAAGAGGAAAACCTGGAGGAAAAGGAGCTCGCGACCGATGAACTGACCGACGCCACGCACGACGTCGCGGTCAACACCATCACCGACGCCCGCCTCGAGGCCGACGCCGCCGGCGGCGACAACGACGACGAGGCGGTGGCGGCGAGCAGGAAGAAGCGGCGCACCAAGAAGCGGGGCAACAAGGGCGGTGATGGCGATGAGGGAGTGAACGACAACGAATCGGAGGAGAAGCGGGCGCAGCGCAAGGCCAAGCTGGAGGCCAAGCGGGCCAAGCGGGCGCGGCAGGCGCGCGATGCGCGGTTGGCCGCGGAGAAGGGCCTGCCCACCGAGCCGTTCATCTTCTCGCTCAAGAACCTGTGGGACAAACCGCCGACCCAGATCTTCACCCGACAGCGGGGCGACAAGAACGGCGTACTCGTGCACGGTACAGAGCGCGCGTTGCGTGTGTGCAGTTGTGCGTGTGCGATTGTGCGTGCGCGTGCGCGTACTGGTGCTCACAATCGACGGCGGGGGCTGTTCACAGAGTACTACGGCCCGCTGTGGGGGTCGGGATTCGACCTGGGCATCCTCGGACACCCGCACGAGAGCCCGCCTTCGGCTTGGTGCGGACCGTACCACCTATGTTGCTTTTTTTCGTTACCATTATTGTTATTATTATTTATTATTTTGAGTTTTTATTATTTCTTTACCAACGCGGCTGACTTGGGTTTTATCTTCATTTTCTTTTTCATTCTTCGGTCTTCACGAGCGCAGGTGCAGGATCGGCACTACCTACGCGCCCCCGTACCTCGCGGCTGAGACCGGCGGCTCGGCCCACTACTTCATCGGCGGCGAACCACGGTACGTGCCGATCTCGTGCCGTCCATTCGAAACTCTAATATGACGTCATTGCGCACACGACACGACCAATGACACGACACGACACACACACATCAGGGACTTTGAGATCAGCGAGCTGGAGGTGTTCGTGTTGAAAGAGGAGGAGGACGAATGGGCCAACAGGCTTGGGGCCCAGGAGGGCGCCTCTCTCCGACTCCGCGCGTGAATGGCCAAGCTGACCAACCCAGACTAATAACCGCGTGGTGGTGGTGGGTATGTTGATAATTGGACAGCCGAAGAAGGCGGGGTCTTGATGTTATTGATGATGTTAATGATGTTGATGATGTTATTGATGCTGTTGATGATGTTGGTGATGGCAAGGTGGTAAGTCTGGCGATGGGGCGGGATTGCATTCCTTGTGCGTGCCTGGCGCATAAAAAATGAATGGAATGTTCGTGCGAGAATTGGTCCGTGTGGGGTACAACGGCAAAGGCCTCCTTTTTCGTTCTCTTCTTCACGATCTCACCTTGGTGTCGCCGATTCCATCTCCTGCCTCATTAGGGTTGAATCGTCGCATTATTTGCTGTAACTTGTACGCATTAGCTTCTCCTCTCCCTAAATCTTTGGCAAATTCAAATGAATTGAATTTGCTTCGGGGACAGCAATGGAATGGAGGATAGGGCAATGATGAAATTTTAGGCCTCATGATTAATTCGACCAATTTCCCTCCTCATTCTTTTTCAAGGCTAGTGAAAGGGAGCGTCAATCATGAAGTACTCTGAGATCGAATCCCAGGCCCCTCAGAAGAAGAGCTGCCTCGATGTCACCTACAGGTGGATCATTCTGTTCTTCATCATGTGGCTCACATTCGGTATATGCATCTCCTCTCGCCATCTTGCCAACGGAGCTGCCTGTCGCAGCGCATGGCCGTTGGAACGGCCGATTCGCATTTTGAGGATCCAAGAATTCAATGAATTGACATTTTGGCCCGCCTCTACCACTCCCTACAGGCAGCTACTGGGTGTTTGATACGCCCGGTGCCCTGTTCAAGCAGCTTCAGGTGTGGTTCGGCGGTCCCGACAAGTACACCTCTGCCGGTACTGCATCCCTCCTTCGAACCTCTTCCCATCTTCCGAACCTCTACTTGTTGCACCTCTTCTTCTACTACACGACGCGTCCTTCTCTCCACAACTTCTCACAACTTTGTGTTGCTACTCGCTTCGCTTCGTCTTCGTCTATGTCATAGACAACTTGAACCTGTACTCCGTCTACTCGTACCCCAACACCGTCCTGTGCTTCTTCGGCGGCTTCATCATCGATCGCCTTACTGGCCTCAGGATGGGCGTACGTACTGCACCTCCTCCTCTTCCACCACCACCACCACCTTCTTCTTCTTCTTCTTCAACAAGTAGCGTTGTGTAGCGAGTGGCTCACCCCCCTCCCCCCTTCTACTTTTTCTTGCTGTTGTTGTTGATGGTGATGGTGATGATGGTCTCCAGGCGCTGCTGTTCTGCACGTTCATCCTGGTGGGCGAGTTGATGTTCGCCGTGGGCATCCAGGTGCAGCAGTACTACGTGTGCCTGGTCGGCCGCTTCATCTTCGGTCTCGGCGGCGAGTCGCTCACCGTCGCGCAGAACAACTTCACCGCCCGCTGGTTCGACGGCCCGCAGCTCGCCCTGGCCTTCGGCCTCGTGCTCTCGTTCGCCCGTATCGGTACGCGCTTCTCGTCTGCGCTCTACCGCACCACATCGTCGACTCATTGGCTCACGCACCTTGCGTCCTGTGTGTCGTGCGTGTCGTGTCGTGTGTGTCGTGTGTGTCGTGCGCTGTGGTGTGACGCGCAGGTTCGTCGGTGAACTTTGCCGTCACGCCCTTCCTGTCCAAGGTCAGCGTGCCCTTCGCCGTGTGGTTCGGCGCTGGCACTTGTCTCATCTCGTTCTCCGGTACCGTCGGCCCTGCGCCTCTCCAGTCCTCACCATCGACACTCGTCTCCTGACCCCGTGCGTGTCGTGTCGTGTCGTGTCGTGTCGTGTCGTGTCGTGTCGTGTCGTGTCGTGTCGTGTCGTGTCGTGTCGTGTCGTGCCGTGCCGTGCCGTGCCGTGCCGTGCGGTGCAGCCTGTATCCTGCTGGCCGTCTTCGATAAGGCGGGCGAGCGCCGTGCCGTGAACAAGGACGAGCCCAAGGAGAAGGAGACCTTCGTGCAGATCCTGCTCTCGCTCCTCCAGGTCTTCAAGTTCCCCATCGCCACCTGGTTCATCTACTTCATCTGCGTCTTCTTCTACGTCGGTACGCCCTACCTCCCTTCCATCCGGCGCTCTACACGCACTCTCTACTTGCCTCGGGGCAGTGGACTCACCGGCGACTGCCGCGCTACTTGCCATGGTGCAGGCGTGCTCACCTTCTACACGGTGGCGTCGGACATCATGCAAAAGACGGGCTCCAAGTACTCGGAGGACATCGCGACCCTCTTCATCTCCATCCCCAACTTCGTCTCCGTCATCGCCTCGCCCAGTACCCACTCCACTCCACTCCACTCCTTCCTCACCTCCACTCGGCACTCACCCGCCCTTTTCGCTTTTCTCGCGGTTTTCTCTTTATCTTTCTTCCTTTTCTCTCTCAAGCTTTCGGCTACATGATCGACAAGATGGGCAAGGCTCTCTACTGGATGCTCTGGTCTTGCTTCATGGTGCGTACCCGCACTTTGTTTCTTCTTCTCCTGTGCATGTAGACTAATACTTAATCTGCTCTTCTTTTTTCTTGTCTTCTTCTCCTTCCTCTTCTTCTTCTTCACCAGTTGGTTGTGGCTCACATGGGCTTCCTGGGTAACGCCAACGAGTGGTTCGAGATTCACCCCATCGTCATCATGGTCTGGCTCGGTACGCGCACCAGCCACTACTTTTCACTTACCGTGTCCTTCGCACGGCATTGGTCGTCGCCTCTCCCCTCAAACCGCCCCACACCCGCACGCGCGCAGGTATCGGCTACTCCATGTTCGCGGCCTCCATCTGGCCTCTGCTGCCCTTCATCATTGCGCCCAAGCACCTCGGTACCGCCTACGGTGCCATGACTGGTGCGTGCCCACCTCCGCCCTCTTGCCGCGTCTCTCGCCTGGTCTCGTTTCGTTTCGTTTTCCCAAACATTTCGCTCACCCGTGTCTTTCCTCCTCCAGCGATCCAGAACGCTGGTCTGGCCGTCCTTCCTCAGATCATCGGTGCTCTCCAGGGTACGCAGCTCCCGCCCCCAACGATCGCTGTCGACCAACGCGAAAGGCAATGATGGTCATGATCATGATGATGAACGATGACAATGGTTGATTGATTCTTTTCCATTTTTCTTTTCGCGCAGGTGCCAGTGGCATCAAGGGCACCACCTGGCAGTACACCATCCCCATCATGATCTTCGTCGCTTGCGCTGGCATCGCCGCCGGCTTGACCGGTACACACCTCCCCCGCCTCTCTCCTTGTTCTGGTTACCGGGGCGCGCGTTGGAGATGGGGGGACTGAACCGAGTTGCGTGTGCGGCGGCAGTGCTCCTGATCGTGCTGGACAACACGACCACCAACGGAAACTTGAACGCGTCGGGCGAGGTGAGGCAGGAGCTCAAGCGCGTCATGCAGGACGAGAACGCTGCGGGCGGCATGTCCATCAACGACACCGAGGAGAAGTCGCTCCTGAACTAGAGTCGATCACCATCACCGGCACAATAGAAAACAAAGGAATCCTATTACTATCGCCCATCGGCAGCATCGTGCCGTACTTCAGACTGGAAGAGCATCTTGCTCGCTACAAGCCGAAGCTTCGGCTCTTCTGTGATGGTCGGCTGCCGAGGTACGGGGCAGTGGCGTCAGCGGAGGTAGAGCGCTTCTTGCCTCCCTTGCGGCCGACACTGTCCTTGTCGTTGTCGTTGTTGGTCTTCTTGTTGGTGGCCTGGCCCGGCTGCTTACTGGAGCACTGGCACTGGCACTGGCCCGGCTGCTGCCGTGGCTGCTGCTGCATCGCGGCTGGTGGCTTGCTGGCGGGCGGCGACCACCTGGGCTGACGCTTGGCGTCTTCGCTGGAGCGGCGGCGCTCCTCACCCACCTCGCCTTCTCCGTTTTCGTGTTCGTTTTCACTTTCGCGTTCGCTCTCTGTGTCGCGGTCCCCGCCGCGGCGCGCCTGCCGTCGACGCCGCTTGCGTGTCGAGACGTCATCGCGCGCTGGGCTGGGGTCGCGCCCGTCTTCCGGTGGCGGCGGGCGCTCGCACTTCTCCTTGCCGTCGCCCGTGCCGCGCCTCTGGCGGCCGCCTCGGTTCCTTCGCACCAGCGTCCATCGATGTTGGTCGCTGTCGTCCCCGTCCGACAGCGAGCCAGTGTGGTATCGCTGCCGCGCGCCCGCCTCACCGCCGCGCCCTCCGTTGCCGGTGCCGGTGCCGTCATCGCTCTCGCTCCCCTCCTCGCTGTCCTCCGGCTTGCCGCGGGCGCGGGCCGAGGCGTTGTCGTCGTAGTGGCCGTGGTCGTCGTCCTTCTTCCTGCGCGAGTCGCGTTGGCCGATCGCGCGTCGGCGCAGCGCGGCGTGGCACCAGGCCACGGACCGCCGCACGAGGTGGATGAGCACGTGCGTGGCAGCGGCGACCAGCGCCACCAGTATGAGCTGCTCCAGGCTGTCGTGCTCCAGCTTGGCGCGTATCTGCTGCGTGTCGTGTCGACACTCGGCCGTCAGGCGCGCCTCCAGGCTCCGCGTGGCCTCGGCCAGCTCCTGGCGCCACGTGTCCATGATCTTGACGTGCTCCTCGCGCTGTTGTCGTCAACACCTCCCGACAGTGAGCCACTGTCGACGAACTGTGGTGTGTGCGTGTGCGTGTGCGTGTGCGGTGATGCGTGTGCGGTACCATCTGTGCGTTGGATTTGACGGCGTTGTGGAGCGTGCTCACGATGGAGTGTCGCTCGTTGTTGAACTTGTCGAGCTCGACGGCCACCTCGTCGTAGGCCTCGAGGTGCTTGGCCACGACGCCCTCCAGGTAGGCGTTGAGGAGGTGCTGGTTGATCTCCAGCGTTTTCACTGGACGCAGACACACCATCGCACGCGGCACGACACGACACACGTTAACGAGCCAGTTCAGATGGGGGGCACAGCACACGAGGAGTCACGTACTGCGGTTGGCCAGGGTGGTGAAGATGCTCTCCTGCGTGTTGAAGTCCTCGTCGACGAGCTGCGGCAGCTCCTCGAGCATCAGCCGCGTCATGCTGACCCGCATCGCAGGCGAGGGCTCGACCACCAACGCCGCCTGCTCCGCCTGCTGCTCAGCCGCGGCGGCTGCAGCGGCCGCGCCAGCGGCGGCGCGCTCGTCCGCTGTCATCGGCGCGTGCGACTCGCCCACCGCATGCCCGCTCGTCGCGTGCGCCGCGCTGTCGACACTATCAGGTGCCGGCACCACCGCGGGCGCAGCGGCGATCGCCGTGTCGGGAAGCTGCTTTGGCGGCTCGCCCGCGGGCTCATCGGCCTTGAGGTTCGGCTGCGTCACCGTCACGGCCGATGCTTTGGGCGGCTCAGGCTCGACGCCGTTGGCCGTGGGCGCGCCCTGGGGCGCGGCCGTGTCGGTGGTCGGAGCGGAAGCCGCCGCGCTGGCCTCTGTCATCGTCTTCGTCGTGGCGTTGTCGGTAATGACGGCAGGTGACTGGAGGGCAGGCGCCGCGACGACAGGGGCGGCGGTCGTAGCCGTGCTGTCCGCAGCCGCCGCCGCTGCCGGATCGGTCGTTGTTGCCGCGGGGAGCGGGGGCGCCGCGGTGAAGCTGGCGAGGTCGATCTCGCTGCTCGGGAGAGGCCGGGTCGGGTTCACGATCAGCGGCTCTCCGTTGTTTCCGGCGGCGAGCTGTTGGGCGACCTGCTGCGCTGTCGAGACGTTCGTCATCGGACGCTGCGGTAGGGTCARGTCACYTACGGCGGCGCCTGCCRTGGTYTSCGRCGCCGCAGCAGGTACGACGGCGGGCGGCGCRGCMGTGGTAATGGTGGTGGCGGCGGCGGCGTCCGCAKTTGCSGGTGYCTGGTGCGCAGACGAMGAAGCCGGCAACGGAGCGTCCTGGGCCGGCTTTTGGTCTGGCACCGGGTGCTGCTCTTGTGGCCGGGCGGGCTCGAGAGGCGACGTGGCTGCAGCAGTTACGGAAGGGTGGTCCTGCGCGGCGGGGGCGTCCTTCGCGGCCGGCTGTCCGGCCGATGCCGATGAGTCCCTGGCCTGACCGACATCGCCAACCAGAGGCGCTGCGGCGTGGCTCGATGTGACCACCGTCGTCGCGGTAGTGGTGGTGGTAGCTGGCGCGCTGTCCGATGGTGCGGTGGTGGTGGTGGCCGAGGTCGTCGTGCCGCTGGGCGGCTGGGCGTCGTGCGTGGCCGGGGCGAGCGTGGTGGAACCCGCGGCGGCGGCGTGGTGGCCRGCTTGGGCCGGGTCGGTCASCTCCTTGGGCTGCGTCGTCGTGTCCTTCTTSGGCACCGCCGTGTCGTCGTTGATGACCAGCTGYCGCGAGTTGAGTTGAACGGTGGTCAGGTAAGGTAACGTGGGACTGACGAYGAGAGAGGCGGGGCCGTGGCGTACCGGGTGCGTCGTCGGCGAGGCGGRGACAGYCGCGTCCTTGGGGTCCTTGGGCTTRTGCTTGCTCTTGATCTCGTTGATGCGCTGGCCGATCTCCTTGGAGTTGGAGATCATCTTCTCCTTGAGGTTGGCCACGTGCGAGGTGCCGTGAATGCGCACCACGCTCACGGGGCAGTAGTACTGCGACCCGTAGTGCGTGAGGAACGCCACCTTGACGTACCTGCACACAGTCGAGATGGTCAGTACTCCAATTATATAATTAATATTATTATCATTACATTAATATAATGATAAAGATCGACGTACTTGAACCAGACCGTCTCGGGCAGGGAGAAGTGCTGGATCTTCTTCACGTTCTGTGCGGTGAAGTTCCCGATGTGCACCCACGTCGCCGACGGCCACGAGTGTGACCCGAACAACTGGATGTCCTGTAGAGGTCGCACCAAAAAGTTAGGCCTTGTGCTCACAACCGTGCAGGCAGGACTCGCTTTCAGCTGGGCCGGGCGCAAGCGACAGCGGCACACAGAGCTCTTTGGGGGGCACGCGGGGCCAACGCGCATACCTTGAACGTGGAGGAGAAGTACTCGAAGTTGGCGACCTCGAACGCGGTGAGGCCAACCTCTTCGCAGAGTTCGATCACCAGCCACCGCTCGGACCCGCACGGACTCATCGTGTAGCGCTCGCGCGACTCGGACAACACGTTGGACGCACCCTGGTGCAAGAGAGGGAGGAAACCGCGTTGGGGGGAGGTGGGGAGTGAGCTCATCGCACCGCGCAGGGCAGTCCGCGACTTCAGGGATGGTACCTGGGCGTCTTCGTTGGCGGCGAGCAGCTTGGCGCCACACTCGAGCGAGGCGTAGTTGAACAGCTCCGAGTAGGAGTCCATCAGCGTGGGCTCCCTGCTGCCTGCCTTGTCCTTGGCCACGACGTCTTTCTTCTCGCCAGTGGCCGCCGCCGCGGTGGTCTCAGCTGAGGCCTTCGCCGTCTCCGCCGCCGTCGGGCTTGCAGCGGGCGACTCGACAGCCTTCTCAGTCTGCTGCTGCTGAGGCGGTTGTTCTTGTAGAGGAGTCTGTGGTGGTTGCTGTTGCTGAGGCTGCTCTTGCTGCTGCTGCTGCTGCGTGGATGCCCCGTGCGTGGCTGGTGGCGCTTCGTGATGAGTGGTTACATCTGTGACGGACGCAGCTGCGGGCGCGTTCGCCTCCTTCGCTGCTACGGCCGCGTCTGCGACGACAATGCCAGCTGCGGCCAGGTTGGTGTCCAACACGTTGGGCGCGCCGGCTTGCTGGCCCAAGCCTCCGCCACTGTTGGCGTTGCCGCTGCTCTCCTCCGCCTTCTTCGCCTCCTCAGGCTCGGTCGCCACGAAGTCCGGCTGCGAGGTGATGACCGCAGTCTGCGGTGCGTCAACGACCGCAATCGACTCGGCCCTGGAACCCTGTTGATGTCGTATGAGCCAGAGGTGTCTTGCGCTTGTGGAAGAGAGAGAGAGAGAGAGAGCTAAGACCGCGGTGTACACGCGTACCTGCTTGCCGGCTGGCATGCGCTGATTCTCCACGGCTTGTTGGTGTACGTTGACGGAGGCGTCGATGGGTGGTGCCGCTGCTTGCTCGCCTTTATGATCGGCTGCGACTTGCTCTCTTGCGGCAACAGCTGTTGCTGCAGGGGAGGGAAAGAGGGATGGAAGTATGAGGCACGGCTCTCAAGCGCGGAAGGAAGACAACTAAGGAGGGAGGGCCGTACGCGAGGGTGCCTGCTGGGGGTTGTGCAGCTGTGTTGCGTGTTGCCGCGGCTGCTGCGAGGGCAAGGGGTGATGCTGTGGTGGTGCTGACTCTTGCGTAGAGGAGGTGGCTCTATCCTCCTTGCTTCGGCCTCCTTCTGCCTCGCTTCGCTCATCTGCAATATTTCTCTCTACTCGAATCTCATTTCTTTGTAAATGTACATCTGGCTCCGCGCTCAAATCCACTCGTTTCCCATCTTCCCCAATGTTTCGATCCAATGCCTTGTCCGTAGATGGTACCGAAGATGCCGATGGGAGGGGCGGATCATCTGTGAACGAGCTCACGCAGAGCATGAAGAACATGCACCACACCGCAAGACGATAGATAGCCCACAATCGTCCATGATGCAACGATTTTCTACTCTGGTCCTGTCGCGTGCGGTCCCTCCATTCCATCCTTGCCCATTCGCTCTCTGGCTTTGCTTGCGTTTGTTTCGCGGCTGTGTGGTCCGCCGCTGACGTCACAGGCCACGTCAGCACGAACTTGGCGCCTTTTCTGTTTTCTATTTTATTTTTTGATTTTATCTTGGATTTACATCTTTCCACCAGGGAACGAGAGGTTTACCTGCAAACTCGCTCGTGTTGGTTCATACACGATCCCATTGTGCGTGCAAAACAAGAAGATGAGGAGGACCTCGACCACCGCTCTACGATTCGCTGGCACAACTGCCACGGCACGTCCTGCCGCTGTTGGCCTTCGCCACCTGGTACGCAGTCGAGTGTTGACCTTCAATTTACGACGATTTTACTTGAATTACTTCATATTGCGGGGGGTCACCGCGAGTGAACAAAGGCCACTCCGTGCTGGTGGCAGAGCTAGAGGTTGATCCAAATCATTTGGGCCTTTTGCACCCAACAGCCCATAATGTTAATCTCAAATACACCGCATGCCGTACATCGGCCAGCGATCTAAACCTCTCCCACAAACCCTTTTATTTTCTTTTAAAGATAACATAAAATATAACATAAAAGATCAAAGCAGTGAGCTCAGTTTTTCTTCTTCACAATATATTGCGTTTTTTAATAATTATTTTAATTATCACTCACTGGGCATTCACACAAGCAGCGAGCGCGCGGGCTGAGCACGTCGCTGACGAGCGGCGAGGAGGCCTGGGCCGAGCATCAGAAGGGCCTGCGCCGGCTGCCGGTGCCCAGTCTCGAGGAGACGGTGGCCCGGTACGCCGAGTACGTGGTGCCGCTGGTCTCCGAGGCCGAAGCGGCCCACGCGCGCGCGCTGGCCGAGGAGTTCGCCCGCGGCGAGGGACGCGCGCTGCAGTCCGAGCTGCTGGCGCTCGACCGCGAGTCGCCCACGAGCTGGCTCGAGGGCTGGTGGGACACCATGTACCTCACCATCCGCGACCCTCTGCCCGTCAACGTCAACCCGTTCTTCATCATGCAGTACGCGCTACACATTCCACACATTCCTGAGCCCAAAATTGCTCACACCGCACACGCACCACTGCACACGCACACACAGGGACGATCCGGAGCGTCGGTCGCAGGTGGCCCGGGCTGCGGGGCTGGCCAACGCGTGCGCCAAGTTCCAGCGGCTGGTGCGCACGGGCCAGCTGAAGCCCGACATGGAGAAGACGACGCCCCTCGACATGTCGCAGTACACCAAGCTCTTTGCCGCCGCCCGCATCCCCCGTGCCTCCCGCGACGAGATGGTCTACCACCCCGACTCCAGGTCCGCCCGCTCAACACCACCCGGGTCCAACTCCCTTCCCATCTTCTTCCGTTAACGGTCGTGTGTCATGTCGTCGTTGCTGGTGGGTCGTGCTGTGTGTCGTGTCGTGTCGTGTCGTGTGCCGCTGGCAGGCATATGGCGGTGCTGTCGCACAACCACTTCTACAC